>PVLC010001348.1:0-146846 GCA_004027655.1 Graphiurus murinus
CAACGGACAGAATAGGATGCATTTTTAGCAGTTTAAATATTGCATCTATAAAAGTGATGAGAGGTAAAACCAAGACTGTATTTTAAAATCTAATGGCTGCATTCCTAAACATGGAGTTTCTCTATGTTACTTTGTATAGTTTACCTTTAATTCCAAGGTGGTTATTTGTGCTAGTAAATGTTTCGGTGCCACCAATCCTTTATTTCATTTCTACTTTCAGCCCCCACATAAGGACTTTTGGCATCTGGAAAGAGTTAGATCACCCTCATTTGACAGCAATAGTATGCTTGTTAAGATCCACTGAGCTGTGAAAACATATCTACAAAACATCTAAGGTAGAATTTAAAAGAACGTGCACTTCCTCCTCTCTCTTCTGGAGGGGTAATCCAAACTTTTTAACTTGGTAGATTACAGAGCACTGTCATTTTCTGTTTCAGCCAATCTGCTTCTTATTCACTGACTGTAATTAGGAGTGTAGGTGTGTGAATTAGTTGGTTTAAAAACTCCGAAGCGCGCACACACGTAAATGTGTTGCATGTAAATGTTCCGAGTACAGAATACCTAATTTAAATGAATGACAGGAAGCACAACATTGCTGAAATTGTCAGGAAAACAGAAATTAGGTGTTTCACAGCCCTGTTTTTGTCTCTGTGTGCTGCTTTCATGTATCAGAAGCTAGAGAGGCTGCAAAATTTGTACGGAATTGAGTGGGATCTTGGGCGTAACCTATTACCATGAAAAATTGGCAAGAAGGAAGCCACTACTTGTTTTCTGCATGTTCTTATGTAACCTTGAACAAACTGTTCTGTTAAAAAAAAAAAAGTCTTTTCCTTTGCAGAAAAAAAAAATCAAGCTTCAGCCTTCCAAATATTTTTGATAGCATACCCCCCACACACCCTGTTTCCCAAGTGTTGGATTGCAGATGGAAGTCTGGACTGAGAGGCTCAGCAACTTGACTTTTAGCAGTATTTTAGTTATGTGCAAGATTACAGTGTGTTCAAGTGTGCTGGATTCTATCATCACTCGACTCCTGCATTCTAATGTCAGCGGGATTTTTCCTAGTCCACATTCCCTGTTTGTGTCTAATAGGGGCGAGGTTAAGGACATAAGACATGCTCTGTGAAAATAGAGTGGACCCGGATTTCTGATCTTCTCTAGTCTGAATCATTCAATCAGTGGCCTTTCTTTGGGGCTTATCATTTCTCTTTCTCTTTCTTCCATTGGGTTGTTTTTTTGTTTTTTTGTTTTTTTTTTGTTTTTTTTTTTTTTTTGCCTCTGCCTCCCTTGTCCTTTGCTTTTCTGACGTCTTCTATTTCCCCGAAATCATTCCTACTTTATCATTTTGTTTCTGTTCATCTTTCCTTTGTTGCAGTATCCATACTTCGTGTATACATTTGGGCTCAGAATTTGAAATAGAAAGGTTTGTAGAGATAGTTACTCAATGTCTTGCCTATGTCCTTAGTATAGTCATTTTTTTCTTTTCTTTGTGTGTGTGTGTGTGTGTGTGTGTGTGTGTGTGTGAGAGAGAGAGAGAGAGAGAGAGAGAGAGAGAGAGAGAGAGAGAGAAAAGAAAGAAAGAAAAGAAAGAATTAATTCACTGACTGACCCAGGGGCATTCTACCTCCAAGCTACACCCCCCGCCCTATTTTCTTAATTTTTATTTTGAAACAGGGTCTCACTAGATTGCTGAGAATCTCACTATGTTGCTGAGGCTGGCCTTGAACCTGTGATCCTCCGGTCTCAGCTTCCCAAGTAGTGGAATTACAGGCATGCACCACCACACCAGGCTCATTTTCCTCTTTGAATGGGTAGTGGTTGCCTTCTTAGCATTGTGGAGAGGAAGGTTCTAGATGTGACAATGCTTACAGAATGTAATTTCACAGTGGGGAGGAGAAGAGAATGTCATAGGCAGACCCCCAGGAGAACATTCCCAACGTGGAGGACTGGTAACGTCCTCTAGGATCTCCGTGGTCGGTGTTCTTTCTCAGGAGTGTGACAAATGTGTGCCAATCACCAACGCCACCTGTCGCACTGTCTGAGGACCTGCAGCAACAGGCAGTATGTGAAGAGCTGGGTTGCCCCAGCTTTCTTACCCCCTCTGTTTGTTTTTTTGTTTTTGTTTTTGTTTTTTTTTGCGGTAATGGGGATTGAACTCAGGGGCATTCTACCTCTGAGCTACACCCCCAGCCCTATTTTTTATTCTTTATTTTGGAACAGGATCTCACTAAGTTGCGGAGGGCCTCACTAGGTAGCTGAGGCTGGCCGGGAACCCATCCTCCTGTCTCAGCCTCCCGAATGCTGGGATTACAAGTGTGCCCCACCACGCCCAGCTCCCCCTCTGGGTTTTCTTGCCAAACTGGCTTCCAGCTAAGGGCAGGGAACCAAATGGCAGTAGGAAGAGTTAATGAGCCACAGAAAATGTGTCTCTTTGAGAACAGAACGTCGTTTGTGTCCCGAACTCTTTGTCCCCGAAGTTTTCAGAGAAATCCAGTGTAACGGGTTTAAAAACATCCTGCTCACGTTGATCTCTTTTGAATGGCAAAAGAAAATGGAACAGTCAAGAATCGTTCAAGCACATTGTTCCTGGTATTATGTGGGGCTTGAGCTGTAGATACTTCTGGGACCTGCTTGAGATGATGATCACTACAAAGAGGCAGAAATGGGGGCACGTAGCAGACATTTCTAGTGTCAGAACCTGGCCTTTCGTAAGCCTGGAGCGTTGGTTCTGATTTAGTTCTGCTAGTCTGTATTGACTACTGGGAAGAGCACCTCTCAGCCACTCAGCGGTGTGCAAACACTAGGTGTACATCCTCCGGCCATTTCTTATTTCTTACGGGGTTGACCATTTTGCTCGGCAGAGCCTGTCTCCACCAGTTCCCATGGGTCCTCTGAGCTACACTCCCAGCCCTATTTTATTTATTTTTAGATTTTGATACAGGGTCTCGCTAAGCTGTGGAGGGCCTCACTAGGTTGCTGAGGCTGGCCATGAACCCGTGATCCTCCTGTCTCAGCCTCCCAAGTACTGGAATTACAGGTGTGGGCCATCACACCTGGCCCCTAACATAGCCACTCGTATCTTCTGGATTATCGTACCATTTCCTCTTTGTGTCCATCCCCAGTCCCTTCCTGGCTTGGCCAGCTCAGTGGTCCTGAGGTCCATCTGTGGGATCATGCCTCTAATTGTAATATCCAGTGGTTCTTTGCTCTTCCCTTTCTGCCATTTGGCACTCTGCAGATGACTCTGTCTTCTCCACCACCCCGTCCAACTGTACCCTGTCCATCCTGCACCTGCTTCCCTGCCTTTTCTTGACTCCTGCATGAGTCTCTGATTTATGAGGCAAGAGAAAAAAAAAATGAATAAAACCCCAACCCTTGAATGAACCTCACCTGTTTTCTAAGACTAGTTCTATTTTTAGCAGTCAGATCAAGATGCATGAAAGTGTAATGAATGCTTGCTTACATGATCTAGTGGTTTTTTTAAAATATATTTTCATTGGTGCATTATAGTCTCATCATAATGGAGTGGAAAGTGATGGGGACATACGTGCACACAGCACTAGGTAAGCTTTCCCCCTGGCTCCCTCTTTACTCTGATAGACACTTCACAAAAGAAATACAAAAGGCCAATAAGTATATGGAAGAAAATGTTCAACATCCTTAGCAATCAGGGAGATGCAAATCGAAACTGCAGTGAGAGTCCATCTAACCCCAATTAGGATGGCAGTCATCAAGAAGACAGACAGTACATTCTAGTGAGGATGTGGAGAAGTAGGAACTCTTGTACAGTATCAGTGGGATTGCAAGTTAGTGCAGCCACATTGGAGATCAGTGTGGAGAGTCCCAGAAAACTGGCGTTGTCGTCTTTAAAGCATGGAGACAGTTCTTCATCGTGGGAAGGGCAGGATCTGGAAGAGGTAAGGACTCTGAGCTGAAGCTTAAGAGTCTTTGGTTTCTAGGTTTTCTTGAAAAGACAACCTTTCTTGGAAATTTTGCCTTCTAGATTTTCTTAAAAGAAAAAAAAATTATATTGGAGCCATTCAGTTATATAGATGCTATCTTGAAAACCTCTTTTCTACTGTATTTCGCATGAAAAGCTTACTTTACATTTTGAATATTACAAACAAGTGAAAGTTACACAGTTCTCCTTTGATTAGCCACTTACGTGTTATTTGCGGATGATACTTAAACCTAATGGGATCCTTAGCCTAGCCACTATTTTTTTAAGGTTTGCTTCTCTCATACAGTTGGCTTAGAAAACACATAATAACCAAACTAAACAGTGTGTTTCTAAAACTCAACTTGACTCCCCTCCAGTCAGATACTGCACTTGACTTATGTATTCAGTATATATTAAACACCCTACTATGTGACCAAAGACACCACATTGTGTGCTAGGGCTTCAGAATACCTATAGCTACTGCTTTCACAGAGCTCACGCTTGAGACAGATATTAAATAATCACACAAATAAATAATTGCAAGCTTGTTTGAAATGTATAATGAAAGGATTTAATTTAACTGGTTAAGGAAGGCTTAACTAAGCATGAAATACTTGAGCTTCATATAAATACCTCTAAGCCGGGCATATTGGCTCATGCTTATAATCCCGGTACTTGAGTGGCTGAGACAGGAGGATCACAGGTTCACGGCCAGCCTCAGCAACTTAGTGAGGCCCTCCTCAATTTAGTGAGACCCTGTTTCAAAATAAAAAATAAAATAGGGCTGGGGGTATAGCTCAGAAGTAGAATGCCCCAAGTTAAATCCCCAGCCCCCACAAAAAAAAATAATAAACAGCTTTGTATTACCCACGATATAGGATTAACCAATACAATTTAATGACTTTACCTCTTACACTTAAGTGATTTTTGTCCTCATGTGCATTGTATGTATTTATGAGTTCATATGTCTGTTACTACTGTGTTTTGCTAAATCGGGTCTGTAGACACTTCAGGAGGACGTCTAAGAAGACCTAACCAGTAAAGACTGGTGCCTTTTTTTTCAAAGATATTAGAAAATTTTGTTCACATAATCTAGTTTTTAGTTATTGTGACCCAGCTTTGCTTGATCCAGACACCTAAGATTGAAGTTTGGTTTTTCTGTTAGCAAACGCTAGGTTGTTTGGTCTCAGAAATCACCAGAGTGGAAAATGCCAGATTTCCTTAGATGATTAGAGCTGTAAGGACCTCAGGTGCTGTCCTGTGGGTCATCAGGTGGACTTTTACCCCATTCAGAGCGGTTGAACTCTGTATTTAAAAAGGAAAAGGAAAAACTAACTGCAGCTAGGTAAAATAGAATTGGCTTTCTGTCCTTTAATGGTCTTGAGTTTAGTTGGCATTTCTCTGGATCCTTATTGTTCTGACAGTAACTATATAAGATGTTTTTCTTTACAACAAAAGCTCTTTTTTTTTTTTTTACTCCGTGTATTGTTTGAGCCAAGCAGCAACTCCGTGAAGTAGATGGCTCTGATATTACAGTGGAATTTGCAGGCGGAAACTATAGTCGGGGGAATGAAGTAAGTGGATTCAAGGGCTAGCTAGAGAAGTCATTGTAGTAGGGAACTGCTGCTTTCAAAATCGAGCGTTTTCCTTGTAGTATTGTACAACTGCTCCACACGAACTCTTCAGAGCTTGGTATTGTCCTGAGAGTGAAATTCCATGTTTTGCTATTGAACTTGCCTCTGTTTTAGAGCCTGATTTGTTTGTTTGTTTGTTTTTTTTAATTATTGTCGTTTTCAATATCATCTTGTAGTACTGAGTTCATTATTTCAAAGAATTGTACTTTATAGGAAGCCAAGGTCATAACAAAGTAACTTGAATTCTCACAGGGTAGAGGAGACCTTCAAAAAATGCAATTCATCTGTGTCTTTAAATTATGAACCATAAACACTGTAATTATGTGACACATCCTCTGGCCTTTTTTTTATTATTATTACAGTCACTTTCTCAACAAAATGTCACACAACAGCATTCTTTTGTTCCTTGGATCAACTGTTAATTAGTTTTCCCTCCATAGCCTATTGCATGAGTAAAGCAGATGAAATGCTCTGATCTCTTTCACTATTTTCTAGAGTACAAATTTGCACCTTCAAATGGCCAGGGGTCTATTCTTCAACCTGAGAGATATATCTAAGGAAATAAAATATGTTCAAATATTTAAACATCAATTAGCATCAATTTCAACTGTGTTGTAGATGGATTAAAAAGAAATATCTTTTTTTGTACTCTATTTTTAGTCTAAAAGAACTGTGTGTGTGTGTGTTTCACATCAACAATTCTTGTCATTTTTGTCCCAAGAAACACGTTTTTAAAAAATACTGAACCAACTTATGTGAGCATTTATAGACGTATTCTGATTTTTCCCTATTGGTGCATCTTGACTCTATATTGGCAGTCCTATTTATAGGTCTTATTAGTGATATTATAAACACTGAAACTACATTTGATTATTTTGGAGAATAACAATAAATACCTCAAAAGTGGCCACAATTAATTTTGATGTATAATTGCTAATGTCTTTAGAAAGCAATAAATTATTCAGTTTCCCTCTTCAGGTTATAAAGAGTGAGAGTATACATGAGGCAGTTGGTATTGAGCCTGACATATAGGAAGTGCATAATAAATGCTCCCTATGATTATTACTCCAAAGCTGGTGCATTTGTGGGTAGAAGTAGTCACAAGATGCACAGCAATGTCTTTTAATCCATGTATATCTTTCCTTCACCAAATCCCTGATTTTTTTTTTCATCTCTCCTTAGTTTATCATCCCCTGAGTTAGCACAGAGTCATTAGGAAGAGAGGAGAGTTGATATTCAGGGCAATGGTTCCTAGACTCAGAGGAGCGTGTGTAAGGTGCTTCAATTTTATTTTGACAAGAGAAGACATTTAAAAATACCCATCACTGACTTTCATCATGATTTTCAAAAGAAGACCACCATTTCAGTGTGTATTAATAAGACTGTCCTTAAACTGAAAAAAAAAAAATCAATTTCCAAAGGATCTGCATTATCTGTATTGACCTCATTTCCCAAGGAACTGGAGGAAACTGGTGGAACTCTGGTCAGTGGACTGGTACCGACTGACATGTGGGACCATGAAGGTCAAATGAAGGACAGAAAGGAGAGTTGAGGCTATTCAGGGAATTCCAAAAGCTTCTTTTTCTGGGATATGCCCTGACAAACAAAACTCTGAGCTATTGTAGATTCTGAAAATTGATTGAATTTGACATGCCCATAACCATCTTAATGTATTACATGATGTTTAAATACCATTTATGCTAATTTCCTGTTGCTCAGAAAAATTTAAAGTGTTGATAAAGATCTGAGCTCATATTCCATCTTTTTTTTTTTCTAGTCGCATGACTATAGGCAAAAGACAGATGCCCACATTCACACCAAGTGAGTAGGTAGATTATGACCTGTAGAATGCCTTTAAAAGCCCAAGTTATGTTCATCATTATTCTACTATATTTATTACTGCAGTTTCATCTTAATCAAAACACTTTATGAGCAGGATCAAATTCCTTTTTCTTCTAAGTTTCTGAATCAGAGTAACAGAGTAGAAAATAATGGAATCTCTTTGGCTGATGAAATGCAACCATTTTATATAGAATACATTTAATAGAGATATAGTTAACTCAGGCTTACATAAGTCCATTCTCCCTTCCAAAAAAAATATATATATGCTGGGCATGGTGGCGCATGCTTGTAATCCCAGCATTTGGGAGGCTGAGACCGGAGGATCCGGGTTTGCAGCCAGCCTCAGCTTCCTAGTGAGGCACTCCGCAACTTAGTGAGACCTTGTTTCAAAAAATAAAGAATAAAAAGTAGGTCTGGGGAGCCGGGCGTGGTGGCACACGCTTGTAATCCCAGCATTCGGGAGGCTGAGACCGGAGGATCCGGGTTCGAGGCCAGCCTCAGCTACCTAGTGAGGCACTCCACAACTTAGTGAGACCCGGTTTCAAAATAAAGAATAAAAAATAGGGCTAGGGGTGTAGCTCGGAGGTAGAATGCCCCTGAGTTCAATCCCCAGTACCGCAAAAAAAAAAAAGTAGGTCTGGGGGTGTAGCTTGGAGGTAGAATGCCCCTGAGTTCAAAGTTCAATTCCTGGTACTGAAAAAAATATATATATATATATATAAAATTGATTGAATATATATATATATTTGTCATTCATGTGCCCTCATAGTTCATGCACATGTCTAAGTAGGGTAAATGGTTAGATGTGCTTGAGTAAATGCTTCTTAAGATTTGTCCAAAGTCTTCTGTTCCCTGAAATGGGATATGAAAGAGGGAAACAGATTTTTTTTTTTTTTTGCTGAACCTGACCTAATTTTGATCCCAGTTGCCCTTCCAAACTCTTGAGCCATGCACAAAGTACGGTAGATTTTGTAGACCTTTAAGTGCAGATGCCGTAGCCAACATCTTAAAAGCTCTTGCCTCTGACCGTTTGCTTCCTTCCCCCTCTCCCATCTGGAGTATCCCCTATCTGGCCATTTCTAAAGGTTCCTTTCAGCCCCAACTGCTGTATTATTTAAATCCCATCTACAGCACTTACTACAAGCAATGCTCAAATCTGCTTTTGTATTGGAAAACAAAGCTTTAAAAGCAGCCAGGGGAGCTGCACAGAAGAGTAGTGATTTTGTGACAATGGCCTAAATCCAAGAAATGCATTTAGAAAGAGTTTTTGTTTGTTTTAGGCGGAATTGGTTTCAGCATGTTTGTCCATTGAAAAAGGAGACTACTGAGCCGGTGCATGGATAAAACCTCTAATAGAAACTAGAGATTCTTTTAATAGTAGCAGTGTATGTATACCTTGGTACCCTTTGTTCCACCATCCTATAAAACTCTTTAAAATGCATTTTATAGCCATGCAAATGATTTATTCTGCATAGAGAATATACCCTTACACACTCCATAATATTTGTAAGGTTGTTCTGTAAATGAGATGTTATTGTTCCTTAAGGAAATGGTTAGATGTTTTTTAAGTAACGTCTACCTTTTTAAAAATGCATAGCTAGGGATAGGTAGCTAATAGCATGCTCTGTAGCTTGTAATCAATCAAGTAGTAATGATTTATTATACTTGCTCAAGCTTCTCAGCATTGTGGTAATCGCTGTAAGATAAAGAGAAGGGTAATAAGATGCAGTTATAAGCATAAATCTCATAAAAATATACTGATGATGTGAAATGAGAGAGAAGGATTTAACTGAATCTTTAAGGAACCCTGTGTAGGAAGAAAGGTGTTCTGAACTGCAGAGGAAGGGTATCAAGGATTATAAATTTTAAGAATAAGAATAAAGTGTTTACAAGGAATGCTGATTTATTTCTTGATAGAAGCTTCACAAAACCTCTAAGCAGAAGCAGGTTTGGAGGATTCACTTTCATTAATACAGTAGACCACTAGTCTTCAAAGAGGTGAAGAAGACACTTAGAACCAGTGTTAGAAACAAGTAAGTTTGATTGATCAGTCCATTCTACTCGAAATCGAAGTCTGGAGTTGCATAGACATTAGAAATAACTCTGTAAATCTTAAGCCAAAAAAAAAAAAAAAAGTTCTAAGACCAGGGGTATCTTATACAGTGAAGGGCAGGTCTTGCGGGAGTGGACACCAAGCCCAAGCTCCAGTTGTACATGAGGAGGAGGAGGAGGATGAAGAAGAGGAAGAGGAGGAAAGAACTAGTGGATCCCTGGAGGTGTCCAGTCACCTGCTGGCATGCGGATTCCCACCAGTGGGCCTCTGGGAGGCTGTGAAGGGAGGATTAGTGAGCAGCTGTGCTAGAGGCTCTGGTACCATCTTGCAACAGGGAAACAGTTGGCCCTGATGAAAAGTCAATCTCCAGAGGCAGCAGAATCAGCCCCTGAAATGACCTGACTTCTGCGAGATGCCACGGTAGTTAAGGAGCCAGTGTGGGTCACACCAGGTGTGCCAGGTGTGAGAAGGTAGGCTGGGCCTCTGGGAGGTGACAGGTGAGGCATGAGAGGCAGCGCCCTGGCCTTGGAGTTCCAAATCCATCCCGTCCTGTGGCTCTGTGAGCTTGACCCTGGCAGGAGGGAACAGTGATTTTGGGGTGCAGCCAGGTAGTCACCTGGAAGAAGTTTTCGTTTTGCTAAATGTTGATCTATAGTGAGAACAGGAAATAGAGGAAGGGAATTCATGGCCTGGTGAACCACTCAGCACGGAACTTGCACGAAGACGCCCAGATGTGGCCTTGTGGCCTTGTGGGCGAGGATGCCATTGGGATAGGTGCTAAGCCAAGGAGGATGCGCTGCCTTTACAGATGCAGGCACTGACTGTGTGCATCGAATTCTTGCCCTTCTGAAGCATGGGCATGCCAAGTCCCAGTGGTGGTGATTGTCGGGTCATGGCTCGAGGACCAAGGGGGGCCACAAAATATTTCAGTGGCCTGTCTCTCCAAACCCCTTGCACTTCTATGATCAGAAAGATGCGCTCTAACCAGATTCTGGCAGTCGCTAGCAGTCGGCCACAAAGGACAATTACATCTAACAAGAGAAATTCTGCTTTTTTACTATTAGCAAGACATGTTAAATTAAACGGAATCCTTCCTCCTCCCCACTGTTTTTTTCTTTTTCTTTTTCTGTCTAGGTTTTAGATTGCCTGGAATAAAACAGGAAGCTAAGTGAAATGGAAATACTTTATTCTCAACCAAATGGGGATATATTATATTATCCAAAGGAAAAAATAAGTCTCAATCTAGCGTTAAAACCCTCTCTTCTGAAGCCATTGGAGAACTTAGTGTGTCTCGGTTGTGTTGCAGTGTTTAAATGCAATGCAAAAAGAGTGTAAATAAAATACTAGACCGGTTTAGCCTGAGCTCAGCCATGTAATAACATTTTAAGTACTGTATTCTCTGCAAATTGTCCTCCTGGAGGTAGACTGTGTTCTGCTAAAACTGTTCTTGTGTATGTTTCTTTGACGAAAAAGACTCATTTTAAAGAGTTTTATACTATATTTGTTTCCCACTTTGCTTTGGTTGGCTTTAGTGATCTGCCTTAACGGGTTGCATTAAAGTACAAAGCATTAGTTTTCAAAGCCATGTGAGAAAATTGGGTGAGGTACTGCTTACTGCCTTTATTTTGTATGTGAGGCAATTAGCTCTAGTGGGGGTTAAAAACTTCTTCAGTCCAGGCAGGTGTGGTGACGCATGCCTGTAATTCCAGTACTTGGGAGGCTGAGAAAGGAAGATCTAAGGTTGGAGGCCGGCTTCAGCAACCTAGCGAGACCCTTAGCAACTTAGTGAGACCCTGTTTCAAAATAAAAATAAAACAAAAAGAGGTGAGGGTATAGCTCAGAGAGAGAATGTCCATGGGTTCAACCCCTGGTATCAAATCAATAATAATAATGATAATAATAATAATTTGGTCTGCCTAAAAAAGATGAGAGAAAGTTTGAGCCATTTTATTAAGGTAGAAAACACATTAGGAAAACAGACTGAACAGGTACCCAGGGAAAATGGGCTGTTTTCTCATAATGAAGGGAAATGTTTATGTAACAAGGTCCTTAAGGTTAGGCATGTTTGAAGGAGAAACCTGGTGAGATGGTTAAGATGTCTCCCATGTGTCAGCTTCCGCTGCTCTGCAACCAGGATTTTTAAGCCATCTCAGGAGTCCAAAGAAAGAGTTGCCGCAGCTACAATAAATTCGTGGCCAAACACTCCAAGATAACAGCTCTCAGCACAGAAGGTGGACAAGGCGATGACTTTTATTCTTGTGGTATTGGGGATTGGCGTTCTGCCTCTGAGTTACACCCACAGCCCTATTTTAATGTTTTTTTTCTTTTTAATTTTGAAACAGGGTCTCACTAAATTGCAGAGGGCCTCGTTAAGTTGCTGAGGCTGGCCTCGAACATGTGATCCACCGGTCTCAGCCTCTCAGGTACTGGGATTTCAGGCGTGGACCAAGGCACCTTGCTAGCGATGACTTTCTCTGGGCTTTGAGATGTCTGGCCTGAGGCTGTTAGAGCACTACTTTCACTTCAGGAAACTTAACCCTTTAAGGACCTGTTTCTTTGAATATCTGCAATCTCAAACTGAGTTCTCGTCTGCTGCCACCATCTCTGAATGAGGGCCTGGAGCCGCTGAATCTAAAGGGCTGCGTTTATCTGATTCAGTCCCTGTTTCAGCCTTCAGATGCTGAAGTCTATCGGAGCAGATCGGCAGAGACAGTTGAATGGGCCATAGTTCTCTTTCTGGGATTCTTTTCCTCTAGAAGCTTATCAAAAATGCTAATCTTTGAAATCAGAGGCTCCAAATGGAAGAGAAAGAAAAGCCAGACAGAGTAAAGTGGGTGCTGGGGGCATGTTGTGAGCAGGAGAGAACTCAGCATTTGAAGAGTCGAGGTCCAGTTTGTCTTAGTAGAGTAGGTCACTCAGCAGCCCTGTGGTCTCAGAGGGGCCAGCAGCGGTTTCCCTCTCCTCTCCCACCTGAGATTCCATGGGATCGACTGCCCGTCCAATTGAATCTGGCCTCTAGGGACTGAGTGAGTTCACTCAGAAACCTCCAGGCGACGTCAGCTCGAGTGATCCTTTCCCTGCAAAAGGCATTTTTGCATTCCCTGAGAAGCAAGGCAGATTTGATCATTTGTAATAAAATCACCAGTTACAGGAGAAGTATAACCGGGGTATGGGAGGTATTTTACATGGTGGGGTTTCACAGTGTTGTCGATGTCTCTGCAAATCACTGCCCTCGTGCTGTGGCCTCTAACTCTATCTGTTGCCACTTAAAATTACAGTTACAGTGCCATCCTTCTCTGTAGGCTCTGAGATAGAATATTTGGAAAAATGTATGCTATGCATAAAGAGGTGGTTGCCAGCTGGGCGTGGTGGTGCACTCTCATAATCCCAGTACTTGGAGGCTGAGACAGGAGGATGGCAGGTTGGAGGACAGCTTCAGCAATGCAGGGAAGACTCTCAGCAACCTAGTGAGACTGTTTCAAAACAAAAAAAGAAATAAATAAAATAAAATAGGGCTAGAGGTATAGTTCAGAGGTAGAATGCCCCTGACTTCCATTCCCTATAAATCACACACACACACACACACACACACACACACACACACACACACGAGATAGTTGCCTATTAAATATTTATTCCCCATCTGAAATCTGTGAAGTGATTTGAGATCATTAAATGAGGAATACTGATTTAAGATGGTCAAGCAACTACTGCAACACTCGTGATTTAGTATAAGATCTAGACACAGAAACACGTGAATGTCAGTTTTGAAATTGTAGAATTTTATTTGTCAGTTCTGATTGAAAAGTGTCACTGAGTTAGGCACCATGCATGGAATTTTTTTTTTAATTTCAAAGTAATTTTGGATCACATTTTAAGTTAAACCATCGTAGACATAAGGTTTATTTCTTCACTTAATATTGAAGAAAAATTCTTAAAATATACCTACAGATTTTAAGTCTGAATATCAGATTCTTTTCAAGTGTCATATAAGCATGGCAGATATCTTTAAATTTAAAAAATGTTATTTTTTTTCTTGTCAGTACAGATAAGACATTGTACATAAATTTTTAGATCTAAGAATTCAGTGTTCTATTGGGAGATCAGTGGTTTATAATTTTTGTCTACATGTGAAAAATCACTTGAGTAATTCTTTAAAAATACTGATGGCTGGATCCCTCTCTGGCTGAGGAAGTCAGAGTATCTGAAGGTAAAACCAGGTGTGATGGTGCATACCTGTAATTCCAGTATTTGGGAGGCTGAGATAGGAGGATCTCAGGTTTGAGGCCAGCCTCAGCAGTTTAACGAGGCCCTTAGCAACTTAGTGAGACCCTGTTTCAAAATATAATATAAAATAGAGCTGGGGGTGTAGCTCAGCGATAGACTGTCCCTGGGTTCCATCTCCAGTACCCCCGCCAAAAAAAAAAAAAAAAAAAAAAATTGTAATTATTCAGGTATTTTGACTTGTTCTGCTTCAAATGGAGCAAAACGGTCACATTCCCTTCTGTATCCCAATACCAATTGCCTCTCCACTCCCCAATAATTTTCCCAAACCTTGGTATCTGGAGCATGAACATCAGGGATGAAATGCACATTCAATTAGGCTAGAACCTCTTTACTGACCTAAATAACAGTTCATTCATGAGATAATGTGACCCGCAGTCAGAGAGAGAGAAATCTGTTGCTTGAGCCGCGGAGGCTGGCGCGGCAGCAACTCTGCAGCGGTCAGGCGCTCATCTAAAATTAGACCAGGCAGAAAAATACCGCGAAGCTGCACCAGCCTGCTCTCACTTTCAGGAATATTTCTCCAGATGCGTGTGTGATTCCTCATCTAGACTCTCCCTGGTAATGTTTTAATGACCGTGTATGAGTGTGTGTGACCGAGGATTGAACTCAGGGGCATGCTACCTCCAAGCTGCACCCCTAGCCCTATTTTATTTTGAAACGCAGTCTTTTCAGGTTGCTGAGAGTCTCACTAATTTGTTCAGGCTGTTTTTCTGTTTGTTTTGTTTTGTTTTTTTTTTTTTTGCAGTCCTGGGGATTGAACCCAGGGGCATTCTACCTCTGAGCTACACTCCCAGTCCTATTTTTTATTCTTTAAGTTGAAACAGGGTCTCACTAAGTTGCAGAGGGCCTCACTAAGTAGCTGAGGCTGGCCAGGAACCCGGATCCTCTGGTCTCAGCCTCCCAAGTACTGGGATTACAAGCGTGCGCCACCACGCCCGGCTTATACTTTTATTAGTGTATTATAGTCTCATATCATAATATAGTTCAGAGTGCTAGGGACAGATACGTACACAGCACTTGGTGAGCTTTCCCCCTTCTTCACTCCCTCCCCCCAGGATATTAAGATTGACATTGGTAATTTCGCACATGTATATAATGTCAATGGGAGATCTTAGAACATGGAAAGATCTCCCATGCTCTTGGATAGGCAGAGTAAATATTATCAAAATGGCCCTTCTTAGCCGGGTGTGGTGGCGCACGCTTGTAATCCCCGTACTTGGGAGGCTGAGACAGGAGGATTAGAGGTTCGCAGCCAGCCTCAGCTACTTAGTGAGACCCTGTTTCAAAATAAAGAATAAAAAATAGGGCTAGGGGTGTAGCTCAGAGGTAGAATGCCCCTGGGTTCCATCCCTAGTACTGCAAAAAAAAAAAAAAAAAAAAAAAAAAGGCAATTTATACATTTTAAGGTTGATTTTTCCATTCATAACTTAGGGAATTCGCCTCTGTCAAAGAGGGTTTCCTCTTTAAAGAGATGGTCAACATATCTTAGGGTTTAGGGGCAGCCACAGGCTTGGCAACCATTGTCATTATTGGAGCATCCATGCCTGTCCTAGAATTAATGTACTGTATTATGTGTGCAAGTGTTTGCCTTATTTGTGATGATTTGTTTTTTGAAAATGTAAAATTAAGTTGAGTATGGTGGCATATGCCTGTAATCCCAGTATTTGGAAGGCTGAGGCAGGAGGAATCCAGGTTCACAGCCAGCTTCAGCAACTTAGTGAGGCCCCTGCAACTTAGTGAGACCCTGTTTTAAAATAAAAATAAAGTAGGGCTGTGAGTGTAGCTCGGGAGTAGAATGTCCCTGGGTTAATCCACAGAACCACACACACACACACACACACACAAAAGAAATGTGAAATATATAATGTTGTTCCCCTCTGGTTTCTTCAAGTAGATCTGACAGTAAATCCTTATATTGCTGAAAGGAATTTCCTTACACTGGAATGGCCTCAGATTCTTTTTGGAACGAGATAGGTAGAAATAAATTCAATGCACAAGTTAGTTTACTCCCCAGCGAACAAGCCAATGTGTTGGTTAGAGGTTTCCTGGATCATTTGATCATAAGGGACTTTAGTAGTGGGTTTTGTAGTTTCAGTAGTGGGAAAAGCGCAAGGGGGTAGTTTTCCTCTTTGAACCAGTAGGGGAAAACTTAAATAAAAAATACTGAGCTTGAGTTTGTTTGATTCACGTTCAACAAATGTTTATGGATCATCAGTGAACAAGACAAAAAAACAAAACAAAACAAACAAAAACCCACTTGCCCTTGGAGCATGTCCCTTGGGGAAAATAGAAAATAGATCCTAAATAGAACAACTAAGATGTTGGAAGGTGCCACGGGCTAGGCGTGGGTCCAGCAGGGCCTGGGGATTTGGTGGGGGAGCGTTGTTGTTTTAAATAGGATGCTGTGTGTATGTCCATCGCTCCCACTATGAATTGCATTATAATGTGAAACGATAATGCCCCAATATATACAAAATTAATAAAAAGAAAAAATACTCAAAAAATAAAAATAGCCCTCTACATAGAGTTTATAGTTTACATAGAAATAGGATGGATAAAAGAACAAAAAGGCAAAGGGTGGAAATATCTATAAGATTTTTACAAAGTTGGTAAAGGAGCTGAATGTGTTTTGAAAGTAAGCAGTAATAAATTAATGATATATAAATAAATATGACATCAGAATGGGCTTTCTGCAGAAGAAGATGGAGGGTGGGGAGCTGAGCGATAGCCCACAGTGACACGGGGCTGGCGGTCCAGGCTGAAGGCCCTCCACTGGAAACACCCTCTGAAGCCGTGATGGAGCACAGGAAGGGCGTGCGGGTACACCACTGGTCCACACAGCGCCTTGAGAAGATTTACCGTTACTCCTGGGGACCTGGCAGGCCTTGGGCAGTGATGGAACAGAGAGATGACAGGGATGACGGGTCTGGCTTCCCTGTGTGTCTTGGCATTTATCAGATGTTTAATTATTTTTTTCCTTAATTGTGATACCTTTTTCTGGAGCCCTGCACTCCTCCATCCCTTATTTTCATGACTTCCACAATCGTAGCGCTGGCTCAGCTGGCCCTGTTGGAAGTGCCTGTCATGTTACAGGGACTTAGCTTGTGCCCCAACAACAGGTCTCAACTGTAGATGCCAGTATCTTCATTTTATGAGTGAGGGAACTGGGAGTCGGCGTAAATGACTTACCCCAGGACTTCAGGCCACCCAAGTGCCAGAGTCAGTATTCCAGAGCAGGCTTTAAGTTCTTTTTTTATTTTATTTTTATTTTGTAGTTCTAGAGATTGAACCCAGAAGCATTCTACCTCCAAGCTATACCCCCAGCCCTTTTTTTATCTTTTTTTTTTTTTTTGAAACAGGGTCTCACTAGGTTGCTGAGAGTCTTGTTATGTTGCTGAGGCTGTCCTTGAACCTGTGGTCCTCCAGTCTCGGCCTCCCAAGTGCTGGGATTACTGGTGTAGGCCACCACACCCAGCTAAGCTTTGAATTCTTAACCACAGTTGTAGAATACTCACACCCTGCCCACAGTAAGTTGTCCCCAGACTCTTTTATGTACCCACCCTACTTATTCATTAGGCTCAGGCCCCCTAACCCTTCTAGTTCCCACGCCTGGCTGGTTGAGAGGTTGTGTCAGGTCAGCCTGGATGCGTGTATGTGTGAGTGTGTGAGGGAGGGAGGGAAAGATTGAGTTGCTGCTTATGTCAGAATTATCTGTGAGACTTTATCAAATTATAATATCCTAGCCTAGCCGGGCGTGGTGGTGGTGCACATTTGTAATGCCAGTACTTGGGAGGCTGACACAGGAGAATCAGAGGTTTGCGGCCAGCCTCGGCATCTTAGTGCGACTCTCAGCAACTCAGTGAGACCCTGTTTCAAAATAAAATAGGGTTGGGGGTGTAGCTAAGAAGCGGAATGTCCCTGGGTTCAAACCCTAGTACCACACACACAAAAATTACCATCTGTCAACTTATTTTTAATATTTATTTATTTATTTATTTATTTATTTATTTATTTATTTATTTATTTATTTATTTATTTATTTATTTTGCAGTACTGGGGATTGAACCCAGGGGCATTCGACCTCTGAGCTAATCCTATTTTTTATTCTTTACTTTGAAACAGGGTCTCACTAAAGTTGTGGAAGGCCTCACCAAGTGAGCTTGGCCATGAACCTGCAATCCTCCTGTCTCAGCCTCCAAAGTGCTGGGGTTACAAGCCTGCACCACCACACCCAGCTTTAATTTCCCAATTTATAACACAGTGTTCTATGTGCCAGGAATTGGTGGTGGAAGAAAACTAAGGGGTGTGTGTGTGTGTGTGTGTGTGTGTGTGTGTAATACCCTAAATATGCTGGATCTCCCCCCCTCCCCATTGAGACAACTGATATAGATGTTGCTGGTAGAAATACCAGAATTGGGATAGCACTTTCCTTGGGTCTGCAGTAACAGTTATGTGGCATGATAGATACTCTTGCCTGTGGGTAGAAATTATGAAGAGGGACTTGGATTTGCGACTTTCACTTCACTCTCAATTCCTTCCCACTTCGAGTTATTAGTCCTTTAATGTCACTCTAACCTTTTTATGGCTATTAATGATGTCACCTCATGAATTTGCTGTTGCATTTTGAAAAGAGGAACTAAAGTCTCTAGTAGAAACATAGGAAGCAAAATCAGTTCTAAGGAGGAGGAACCATTGTAATCTCTTAGGAAGAGTTCAGAAACATGTAAATATTTGACAGATTATAAAAACACTGGGCTTCTTGTAAGTCATTACATTTTATGGAAGCAAACATTCTGATAGCCAGTGGAAATATGTTTTTGAGATGCTAGTAAAAGGAAAAGGATTTCCTTTTACTAGTAAGAAAGAGAATAACTTTCTCACTGAATTTGGTAAGTTAAAATTTGCTTGCAAATGAGTGATGTCTGTAGCACATTTGTTAATATATTGGAGGTGACTTTCTATTTTCCAAGAAAAATGAAAATGCTTCTCAGTGCCTGTGTGGCATCTCTTCTACTTTTAAATAAGGTTGCATACACAAGGCAAAAAGACCTCAAGCTTTTCAGGGGACACACACACACACACACACACACACACACACACACACACACACAGAAAAAACAAATCTAAATATTGATTTAAATTCAATCATCGTTGTTTAGACAACGCCACTTAGTACCCACTATTTCTGAAGCAAGGAGCTCTGTGTTCTGGCTAGCTGTTAAAGAAATAGAACATGCTTCCCTGGTGCATTTCAGTGGCTAGACTAGAAAGAACACAGATCAGGCATGAATTTAAATCTCTGTTTTCCTATTTATTGGTTCTGTGACCTTGGGTAACTTATTTAACCTTCGAAATCCCAGTTTCCCATCCGTAAAATGAGAATAGTAATAGGTCTTCACTTTGTAAAATTTTGAGAATTAAAACAGAACAATAAATGTAAACTCTCTGACCCCAGTAGAGATTCTTAGCAAGTATTTCCTTCACTATTGTCAAAGTTCATGCAGTAGGGGATGGGGGGTAAAAGCATAATGATCTATTTTTGGGGGGTGGGGACTGGGAATGGACCCCAGGGCCTTGCACATGGTAGGCAAGTACTCTACCTCTGAACTACACCTATAGCCCATATAATGATCTCATAGGAAAAATTATGAAATAGTAATGGGCAATTACAAACATTTTACATAGCACGGAGATAAAGACAGAGCTGGATTTTAATTGACTTCCCTAAGATCCCCATTGAGAACCTACTGTGTGCCCTGAGTGCTTACAGGTGCTGAGAATACAGTGAAACTAAAAATCATAGCATCTGCCTTCATAATCCTTAATTTTGGGAGAAAACAGACATAATATCAAAGTACAACTGTGTTTAGCAATATGAAAGTTAAGGAAACCGATGTTATATGAAACTGCATAATATACCAGTTTGACCTAGTTAAGAAGACACAGAAAACCTTTCCTGAAATAGTGACAACAGTACTAGTACCTTAATGGTGGGTAGGTGTATTTAACCCTCAGTAGACTCTCAGGGTCCTTCATGCCTTATTTTAGTTTTGGAATTTCTTCACTGAGATTAACTGTTGTTGTTGTTGTTATTGTTGTTGTTTTGTTTTTATGGTACTGAGGATGGAACCCAGGGGCTTTCTACCCCTGAGCCACAGCCCCAGCCTTATTTTATTTTTTTTATTCTGAAACATGGTCTCACTAAGTTGTTGAGGCTGGCAGCAAACCTGCCATCCTTCTGTCTCAGCCTCCCAAGCACTGGAATTACAAGCATGCACCACTACACCCAGTTGAGAAAATTGTTTTTAAGGATTGCTATTTCATAAATTTTATCTTTCTTACAGCCTTCCAGGGGAAAAAGAAAATTTATTACCTTAAGGCAGAAAACAACTCATTCTTACCAAATGGCTCAATTGGACTCTTTCATGAAGCTGAACTATCTTATGGCATCTTAGTGAGATCTTACAGATCTTATCTTTCCTGTGTCTTGAAGCATTTTCCTGTTTCATCATCTGAGCAGTTATTTTATCTTTGCTCATCAGTTATTTTCAATATGTTTCTAAAACACTGAGATAGTGATAAAATGATGATGGGATTCTCGGAAGGGTGGTGCAGTAATGAAGTACACGGTCATTATTTTATGATCTTTGAGTTACTTATTGCATTACCCACAGCCTGGTATCATCTTTCAAAAAGGCGTAGAAGAAATCCGGAGACACCATCTTTTTATCTAAGTTTTTAAAAGCTTTTTATTTAAACACACTTGAGAATTCAGAGTTTTAGACTTTTTTCCCCCCATGGTAACAGGAATATGGATAAAGATATCTTCTAATTCTGCATGGTTCACAAGATAATGCAGAATCAAGTCTTGATGTTTGATTTTATTTTAACCAGATCTTAGTGAGCAATTTGAAGGACATAGGCCTTTTCCTGCACATACCAGGACCACAGTGTGAACTTGCAGTGTCTGTCCCGGGATTGTGAGGCAATGAATACCTCCATTCTCTAAGGATCCTAGTACTGCCTTCGAAACAACATGAAATTAGAGGAAAAGATTTCTAGCCCATGCCTGATTGCTGTTCTTCGGTTTCCCCAATTAATAGTGTGAAATAAAGTACCTGCTATTCTTTGAAACATCCTAAAAGACACCCTTCAGTCCCTGCGGCCATTGTCTGGACTGGTGTTATTGGCAGCACTTATATAAGTAGAAGCAAAAGCATGTGGTGCAAGAAGACATCAAATGGAAGGGAGGGAGAAGTGGTGAATCTGAATGCCACAAAAGGTAGAAATCGTGTGTGTAAATCTCAATCATCCAAAGGACACAGTTCCTCTGCCTAGGAAACTCTTCCTCCCTCCCTCCCTTCTTTTCTTTGTTTCTTTCTTATACTGGGGATTGAACTTTTTACTTTTTTTTTTTTTTTTTTTTTTGAAACAGGGCCTCAGTAAGTTATTGAGGCTGGCCTCAAACCTCTGATCCTCCTATCTCAGCCTCCCAAATACTGGGATTACAGATGTTTGTCTCCACGCCGGTTAGAAAACTATTCATTTCTTCAGTTAAAAACTTAACTAGTGTTGCCCTGCCACAAGAACTCCAGTTATTCTTAGGTTCAACTATCTAAAGCAAATGAGTTTGGTCTCTAAATGACAAATTAGTCAAAAGTTTAAATGTCACCTATTTGAACTTGGAGGTATATTCTCTCATATAACTATTTTTTTGCCTGTAGGTTCCCAGTTGGGCTCACACAGAAACAAAAAATCTTCTTGATTCAGAATAGAACTGGAAGATGTTTTGGACAATATTCTCATTTTTTGTTGTTACTGTGGGAAAATGTTCATCTGTCTCAATTTTCTGGGCCCTCAGAATGAATGTTCTTGCCTTGCCCAAAGTGACTGGCAGTCCTCTTCTTCCTCTGCTATTTCTGAATGGTACAGGCATGGTGTTACTCTCACTGCCTGGATCCTTCGTTTGTAAGGTTTGTTAAGAAATCATCAGAACCGGGCATGGTGGTGCATGCCTCTAATGAGCCCAGTACTTGAGAGGCTGAGAGGAGAGGATTGCAGGTTCAAGAACAGCCTCAACAATCTAAGGAGACTTTCTAAGGAAACTAGTGAGACCCTCCTTCAAAACAAAAAAATAAAATAGCACTGAGGCTAGAGCTTGGAGGTAGAACTCCCCTTGGTTCAAATCTCCAGTATATACATTAAAAAAAAAAAAAATCATCAAGCCGGGCGTAGTGGCGCACGCTTGTAATCCCAGCATTTGGGAGGCTGAGACTGGAGGATCCGGGTTCGTAGCCAGCCTCAGCTACCTAGTGAGGCACTCTGCAACTTAGTGAGACCCTGTTTCAAAATAAAGAATAAAAAATAGGGCTGGGGGTGTAGCTCAGAGGTAGAATGCCCCTGAGTTCAATCCCTAGTACCACAAAAAAAAAAAAAAAAATCATCGAGAACTTAGAGATACCTTGTTTCAAAATAAAAAATAAAATAGGGCTGGGATACAGCTCAGAGATAGAATGCCCCTACCTAATAATAATAATAATAATAATAATAATAATAATAATAATAATCAGAAGGCATGTTTATACTTCTATTACTAAATAGTAAAAGATGTAATACCAACTCCAACCCATTCTTTCAGCATCCCTACTAGCTCACCACCTTACACTTTTTAAGTATAAGAATGAAAATGAAGACTTAGTGTGAGAATTGTCCAATAAAAAGCACACATTCTATTATGTGGTACCTTCTTAAGAATTAAAGCTTCATAGCCAGGCGTGGTGGCACACGCTTGTAATCCCAGCATTTGGGAGGCTGAAACTGGAGGATCCGGGTTCATGACCAGCCTCAGCTACCTAATGAGGCCCTCCACAACTTAGTGAGACCCGGTTTCAAAATAAAGCATAGAAAACAGGGCGGGGGGTATAGCTTGGAGGTAGAATGCCCCTGAGTTCAATCCCCAGTACCGCAAAAAAAAAAAAAAAAAAAAAAAGAAGTAAAGCTTCATTAAGAGTATGGAGTAATCCTAGATTATACATATATGTAAGATGTAATAAGGAAAGCTTGTTAGAGCTGCTAATTTCATCCTCAAATCTAGCATGTTGGAAGTGTTTTAATCTATTTATAGAGATCTATGTAAGAAATTTAAGCCAGGCACAGTGGCACACACCTGTAATCCCAGTACTTGGGAGGCTAAGACAGAATTGCAGGTTCAAGGCCCGCCTCAGCAACTTAGTGAGATCCTGTTTCAAAATTAAAAAAATCAAAGGAACTGGGGGTGTATCTCAGAGCTAGAATGCCCCTGGGTTCAATCCCCAGTACCACAAAAAAGAAAGAAAAGAACCCCCAAAGAAGGCTGCTATGTAAGTATAGTCGATTAATGCTATGAATGCCAGTATTGATTCAAATGTCCAGATTCTGACAAGTGAACATACATTCTCTCTCCTTTGGTTCTCCTGGGTTTGGAATTCACTAGAGGCTTGGCATTTGTGGGAAGAAAGTATTTATCAGCAAAGTAGCAAAGCGTGTGACATACACAGGATGAAGGGGACGAGCGGCTAGAAGGTGGCTAGGAAGGAAGAGGGATGCGCAGGAAGGACCCAGGCGGGCCGAGCCCAGGAAATGGTTGGGAGCTTTCTAGGAAAGAAAATTTCAGATATTAGGGCAAAAATCTCACTTAAACAAAGTCTTTAATCTGTTATTAGTGTTCATATCTCTAGTGAACAAAATTTTCTTAAATTCCTTTTTCTTCTGTTTTTTAAAAAAATCTTTATAAAAAATGATGCATTGACAGACTTAGAATGAGAAAACACTACTTAGGAACATTAGTTGTTTTTTTTTTTTATTTGTGTGTGTGTGTGTGTGTGTGTGTGTGTGTGTGTGTTACTAGGGGTTGAACTCAGAAGCATTCTACCTCCAAACTATAACCCCCCTCTTTTTTTGAAATGGGTTCTTTCTACGTTGCTGAAAGTCTCACTAAATTGCTGAGGCTGGTTTTGAACCTGTGATCCTTCTGGATCAGCCTCCCAAGTACTAGGATTACAGGTATGTGCCACCAAGTCTGGCTCATTAATTTGTTTTAAATAATCTCTTTCAAATTTCAAAGTAGGAAGGGAAAGTCAGAATCTCCCCACTTTTTTTTTTTTTTTTTTTTTTTGCGGTACTGGGGATTGAACTCGGGCATTCTACCTCTGAGCTACACCCCCAGCCCTATTTTTTTTTTATTCTTTATTTTGAAACCGAGTCTCACTGAGTTGCGGAGTGCCTCACTAGGTAGCTGAGGCTGGCTGCGGACCCGGATCCTCCAGTCTCAGCCTCCCGAATGCTGGGATTACAAGCATGCACCACCACGCCCAGCTATCTCCCCACTTTTTTAAGAAGCCCAGTTGGAATTTTGGTAGACATGAAAAAGGGGGGATTTTTTTGTCACATGGAAGAATCTGGTTAACAACATTGGCATGGTCGATAGACACCAAGCTTTAAATAAAGCTGACTTTAGAAATGATCGAGTAAGAGTATTGGTGGGTAAGAAAGATGGTCTATGGGACTTTTTCCCTAGAATCCTAATTGGTAGGAGTGCAAATTTAGCAGCAAGGAAAAAGGAATAGAATATTTTGTTGGAAGAGTAACAAGAAAAGGCAGATGCTCTGGGGGTGCATTAGCATTGCTGGGGCGTAGGCTTGATGTGTTACACAGCCAGCGTTGGATAAATGTAGCCTGAGGGCTTTAAATGTGCACTGCTTGCTTTATTCTCTGTGGACAAACCCAGATCCAGGACTGCTTATCAATGCTCAGTTGGTTTTTAGGTGAGTGCCTTATAAAAATGCTTTATAACTGAGAATTAATTTAAGTACTGATTGATAACAAGGAGCTGGAGTTAGCAGTGCAACACGTAGTCCCTAGCGTTTCCTTTTAAAAGAACGCTGGCTTACTAGGTGTGGTGGCGTTCATCTGTAATCCCAGTAGTTAGGAGGCTGAGACAGGAGGATGGCAGGTTTGAGGTCAGCCTCAGCAACTAAGGGAGACCTTGTTTTTGAACTAAAAAAATAAAATGGGCCTGGTGGTGTAGCTCAGAAGTAGAATAGCTCAGGGGTTAAGCTGTCAGTATATGAAAAAACAAAACAAAATAAAACTACTGGCTCTAGCTGAAAGTGTGTATTTCTTTAGCTGAAAGTGTGTATTTCTTTAGCTAAAGTGTGTATTTCTTTATTAATTATTTCTGTGGGTGCATTGTAATTGTATAGCATGATGCAGTTCAGAGCTGTAGAGACAGACATGCACACAGCACAGCGTTTGGGGAGGTTCTCCCGCCTCCCATCCACTCTCCCCTCCTCTCTGTGCACGATATTGAGATTGGCATTCATAATTTTACATATGCACATCCTGTCCAGGATGTACTGAAAGGATGTAGGTTCATTGAGTAAGATATGATAATAAAAGAAGCATTCCCTGGATCTACAGCCTCGGCTCTTTCCAGCTTTGTAAGCCTGAGGACAATTTAAGTCACCTGGTTTGAGATCCACAAATCAAAACATTGGTACCCAGTAGGAGAATTTTAGGCCCGTAAGGGGATTGCCTATAGGAAAACTTGCCTTCCAAAGCCTGGCTACTGAGAGTATGTCACTTTAGGAAAAGACTGATTGTAGAAAAACTGAAAGAAGTGTCAGACTTTTCCATCTGATCTGGCTTTGAATTCTTTCTCCATCAATTACTGCTCAGTTACCTTAGGCAAGCCACTTTATTTTTCTGGGCCTCAATTTCCTCACCTATAAAATGACGATTTCGCCAGTCCTTTGCAGTTTTAAAAACCATTAACTTCAAGACAAGTTAACACCTCCTGGGTGATTATCGTTCACACAGTGCCTGGGGTCAGCATGATAAATATCAGATTTTCAGTGTACAGAAAAGTTGTAGGAACAGGAGGGTAATACTGGGAGAAATGTACTTCAGCACCGGAACATGCCCTGACAGAGGTCTGCTCATTCATGCATTCTGTTTCAATAATTAAAGTTTTTGCAATGAATACTGCTGCTACTATTTTCTTCTTTCTTAAAGCCATGTTCAGTTGAAGTAAGGAAATGCTTCTCTCTCTCTCTCTCTCTCTCTCTCTCTCTCTCTCTCTCTGAAATAATCCCAAGTCGGTAATTTCTGATTAGTCCAGTGTTTAAGGTAAGGTAAAGCTTTTTATACCCAGGTACTTGACACAATGAGTGGAGAAAAATATCAAAAATAATTAGATCAACCTTTTGGCATTAGAAACTTTTATATCTTCCAAACAGGTGATCTTAAATATGCATCCTTCAGTTTCCTGGAAAATGGTGCATGTCCTCTGAGCCATATAAAAATACCTATTAGTTTTATCAGTACAATTTAAAGTTGGAAGTAGAAAGTAATTAGGTTCAAAGTTAGCTATTTATTGTCGAGGGTATTAAATATTCCAGTAAATATGCCCTGTAAGTGAGATATATTGAAGTACATGGCTGAGCCTCTTGACATATGAATTATGAACAGTTCACCCATAATCATAACCATACGGCACACATAAACATAAAATTAATTTCCCTTTTATGGACTCTGGTCCCACAGCTCTAGAGATTGTTAATGTGAGTAGAGGAAAAATATGTAGGATGAAGAGAGTAGTCTGATTTTCAAACTGCTGCATCAGGACGTAGGTATACATGGATACCTATAAAAGCATATGAGGAGTTCTGCAACTAAAGCCCAAAGTAATCCTTGAGAGAAGGGTTCCAAAGGGGCCGGATGCTGTGAGAACTGGAAAGTGACCTGCTTAGGTCAGTAAGCTTGGAGCAGACAGTTTCCTGCTAGGTCAAGTGAATTCCTTCCTCCTGCACTTTTTATTTCACCCATTTAAGTTTGAATGTTTTTCCTAAGAGGACAGCTCCATAGTCTAATAGATACAGATATTTCAGAGCTTTTTTTTTTTAATTAATTTTTTTCTTTTAATTTCCTCTTCCAGTTTCTTTGTATTATCCTAAAGGAAGTTCACAGGGGAATGTATGCCATGGGAAATGGGTTTCATCATTTCTCTCTTGGGTGCTACATCTTTTCTATCTTTGATAAACTTACACTTTGCTCAGAGGAAATAATGATGGAATGAACTCTCTGCTTTCCCAGAGCTGAATGAGTTCGACCTGTAATAAAGGTGCCCACGGCAAATAGCACAGTCCTTTCCAAGTCATGGAAGAGAGATTCTCTGATGGTTTTCCGTGATCTCACTTCTTGAACCATTTCCAGAGTCGCTGGTTTCATAGATCTACATCTTTCATCTCCAGATCCTCTATAGTCCAAAATCTAGCTATACTCCTACAGTTTTATGTATGTAATATATATGCATATATATATATATACATACATACATATATATATATATATCCATTAAAAGGTTGGTGGGTGCATGGGTAATTACATCAGATAAGTGAAGTGGTTGATTCTGTCTCTTCATGTGCTGCTTGCAAAAAAAATACAAAAATGAGTCAAGACAGCAATTCTACACATATATCGTGTGTTCCTGACCTGCGCAAAAAAAGACTATACTGCCAAGCACATTGGTGCATGCCTGTCATCCCAGTACTTGAGAGGCTGAGATAGGAGGATCACAGGTTCGCAGTCAGCCTCAGCAACTTCATGAGGCCCTCCGCCACTTAGGCCTTGTTTAAAAAAAAAAAAAAATTAATAAGTTAGGGTGGGGAGTGTAGCTCAGAAGTAGAATGCTTCTGGGTTCAATAAACCTTTGGATGCTCAATAGTTATTATCCAGAAGCAAGGATGTTCTTGAACATGTCCATTTCTCTTGTTTGGAGAATTATGCTACTCCATTTTTAGAATAAAGGTGGGATGATGAAAGAATTAAGCAAGCAATTGGGGCATAGTGGCGCATGCTTGTAATTCCAGCATTTGGGAGGCTGAGACCAGAGGATTCGGGTTCTCGGCCAGCCTCAGCTACCTAGTGAGGCACTCTACAACTTAGTGAGACCTTGTTTCAAAATAAAGAATAAAAAATAGGGCTGGGGGTATAGCTCGAAGGTAGAATGCCCCTGAGTCCAATCCCCAATACTACAAAAAAAAAAAAAAAATTAAGCAAGCAAACACTTGAACCAAAAGAGATTGTTTTACAATTGCCTAAATCACCTGAGCAATTCACATTCTCCTTCCAACTCTCCCTGGTATTCCATGCGTACATTTTTAACTTTGAAGCTATTAATATTTTTAGTTATTTTATTAGTATTTTTTTTTTAGTATACTTTTATTGGCGTGTTGTGGTCTCACATCATAATGTAGTTCAGAGTGCTGAGGACACCCATGCACACAGCCCTGGGTGAGCTTCCCTCGGCTCCCTCCCGTTCCCTTCTGGTCCCCGCAGGATACTGAGATCGGCATTGGTATTCTCACACATGTATATAATGTCAATGGAAGTGTTTCCTTTATTGTATACATTTGAGGCATGCCATGTATGTCCTCCAGGTACTGAGTGTGTCAGTTGCCTTCCCTCTCTATCTTGCCTGCTCTATATTTTTAAGGGTAATTGTTATATTTATCAGCCTAGAAATAAAAACGAAATCATTCTTCCAACTTGTCTGCAATGGCAGGGGAGTGGCACCACACACACACACACACACACACACACACACACACACACACACACACAGAAATGTCATGAGCTTTAGGCCCCGTCTGAAATAAAGTCTTATCTTATCACCTGAATTATTTGATTCCAGAATTGCTTTATGTTCCTTCTGTAGACCTTGGTTTTAGCCCACGCCCAGCTTTTAGGTTGAAGTATAGCTCTTTGCTCAATAAAAATGTGGGGGAAATGCAAAAGGCCCATTTTGAGATCAGTGGAATTTAAAAGTTCAAAACAGAGAAACTGTCAAAGGGAAAAAGTTCAAAATAGAAAAATTAGCTTTTGCTATCACCTGGCAGTATCTTAGTGTGCTGTCAGAATCATCACAATACAGCTCAAACAGCAATAGCATTTAGTAATTAAAAAAAAAAGTTAATTTGGAATCTATTAGTTGCTAAACAATTTGTTTTCCTCTTAGTGATAAGTAATAAATCAGAACCATCAAGATTATAGACTACTATGAATTTCTCTCCTGCTTGTAAATGTTTTAGCTTTTTTTTTTTTTTTTTTTTTTTATAAAAGCCAGTAAGATAATAGTGGAAAGTGCTTTGCCCTTAACAGCCACTAATTCAAATGCTGACTTTGCTACTAATGGTCACCTAGAGCTATGACTCAGTCAACCTCACACTAACCCAGTTTCTTCATCCAAAAATGGCTCATTGTGAAAATTGAGTGGGATTGTATGTACAAGGTCCAAGTAGGTCTCCCGTTAATGTTAGTTCCCATTTGCTATTTCAGTATATTTACAACTCTTTTAATATCATTAATAGCCGGGCGTGGTGGCGCACACTTGTCATCCCAACATTTGGGAGGATGAGACCTGAGGATCCGGGTTCGCAGCCAGCCTCAGCTACCTAGTGAGGCACTCTGCAACTTAGTGAGACCCAGTTTCAAAATAAAGAATAAAAAAAAAATAGGGCTGGGTGTATAGCTTGAAGGTAGAATGCCCCTGAGTTGAATCTCCAGTACTGCAATATATATATATATGATATATATACACACATATATATTTTTATATACACATATATATCATATATATATATCATTAATAGTTTCCCTCTCTTCCTTCTTTCATTCTCCTCTCCTCCTCTCCCCTCCCCTCCCTCCCTCCCTTCCTTCCTTCTTTCCTTCTCTTCTCCTCCTCTCCCCTCCCCTCCCTCCCTCCCTTCCTTCCTTCCTTCCTTCGATTAAACCCAGAGACATTCTACCTCTGAGCTAAACCTCCACCACCACCACCCCTTCTTAAATTTTATTTAGGTTGCTGAGTCTTGCTGTGTACTTGAGGCTGTTCTCAAACCTGCGATCCTCCTGTCTCAGCCTCCCAAGTGCTAGGATTACAAGCGTGCACCGCCACTCCTGGCAATAGTCTCTTAGTGCCCAGCCCCCCTCCCCCATCTTACTTGGTCACGTGTTTACAGCACTAGTGACTCGATAGGTATCTGCCTTTAGTGGACTGTGGCTATTATTATTTCCTCCATGAGACAAGAAAAGGCTTTACCGTGTACCCAAGATTACTCAGAAAATGGATTCACTGGCCACGTGTAGAAATGTAAATTACTGAGTTGGCAGATTTCAGGCAAAGCCAGCATTAGACGTGACAGTTTCTCTATGTATCAGCCACTCTCTTCATGTCTGTCAAACACTCTTGTGAGAATATAACTTGTGCATGGTGCTGACTCAGCTAGGAAGAGCCTGTTCATTGAGTGTTGTGGAGGGCGCTTCATCTCGGTACTTAATTTAAAATGCATCCGGTAAGCTGCTGTTCTGGAGGTGGAGGAGGTTGGTGGACAGCCTTGGCTGGGACAGTCTTTAATTTGAACCAAACTCCTAATATCCACTTAATGAAAAGAAAATGGTATGAACCGTGAGCTGATCCATGTCTGTTGTCATTAGAATTAAGTTGAGCTGGCTGTCAGTTTCCAGCTCAGGCATTTCAGCCAGAATGCCTCTGTTTTCAGTCTCCAAGTTGGCTGGGTGAACTGAAATAGTCCGGTATTTCTTTGAAAAAAAAAATAGGTGTTTGTTGAATTTCTGAAATACCGCATTAGCATCCAGTTTATATAAATAGGACTGTTAGAAAATGAAATTATTCTTTAAATTGAAATGTGCTTATTTGGGAGAGGGGGGACACCAATCTTGTAATAAATTCTTTAGTAGGAATGCTTTTTTTTTTCTTTTTGCAGTAGGAGGGATTGAATCCAGGAGCATTCTACCTCTGAGCTGCACCCCCAGCCCTATTTTATTTTTCTGTTTTGTAACAGGCTCTCACTAGGATGCTGAAGGCCTAAGTTGCTGAGGCTAGCCTCGTACCTGTGGTCCTCCTATCTCAGCCTCCCAAGTACTGGAGTTATAGATGTGTGCCACCATGTCTAGTTTTAGACTTGCTAATTTACCTTCTGTTTGCTTGTTTTTAAGCAGGTAGGAATTTTTATAAAGCACAGCATGTTCTAACATCAGTAGCACCATCGAGAAAGTAAAAGGCTTTGAAGAAACTAACTTATATAAGGAGTTAACTTTTCCTATTTACTAGGTTTGCAAAAAGATCAGCATGGGGAAAGGGAGGCCGCAGGAGTAGTAATTAAACCTTGGTATCATAATTGAAAGAGAACCTCTTGAAAATTCAAGTTTAACTAGCATCCAGGGTCACTGTCTGGGCTTACATCCAAGTCACACAGGACAAGTCCAGTTTGAGAGACTGGTTAAAGAATGCTAGGAAACAGACATGGACAGTCCTGGTAGAATTTGTACCCGGAGTGATGGAAATTCTACTTCAGGAGCTGCCTCACTTGTGGGCACCACGGATTCAAGTACCAGCCAGAACAGAACCCAGAAGTGTCGAGATGGTGAAAATCAGGAAAATTCATTAAACTCACGTGTGGGAACCTCTGTAAAGATCCTGCTGGAGGATTCATGTAGAGATAGATGAAAACATGGACAAGTAGATTTTGATTGATTTTTTTTTTTTTTTTTTTTTTAACAAACTTGACACATTTTCTTGCCCACTCTGGTAAATAAGTTTCCTCTAAAGGATTTCTAGTATATATCAACTGGGCATCCTTAGTATTTTTCTTTTTCTTACGGAGGAAAGATTCATGTGGTAGATGTAGCTTAGTGGCAGGGAGCTTGTCTAGCACCACAACAAAAATAAGTAAACAAATACATAAATAAAGAAAGGCTTTCAGGGTACATTAGTCTTTTACTGATAACATTTGTTTAGACTCTAATTTTCCCCTAGTACTGCTGTTTTCTTCCATACATTTTATTTTATTATTTGTGTGTGTGTGTGTGTGTGTGTGTGTGTGTGTGTGTGTGTGGTACTGGGGATTGAACTCGGGGGCATTCTACCTCCGAGCTATACCCCCCAGCCCTATCTTTTATTCTTTATTTTGAAACCGGGTCTCACTAAGTTGCAGAGGGCCTCACTAGGTAGCTGAAGCTGCCTGTGAACCCAGATCCTCCGGTCTCGGCCTCCCAAATGCTGGGATCACAAGCGTAAGCCACCACACCTGACTTCTTCCATACATTTTATTTTATGCAATTTATTTATTTATTTTGTGGTACTGTGGATTAAAACTAGGGGCATTCTACTACTGAGCTATACCCCTGGCAGTATTTCATTTTTTATTTTGAAACAGGGTCTCACTAAGTTGCGGAGGGACTCAGTAAGTTGCTGAGGCTGGCCATGAACCTATGATTCTCCTGTCTTAGCCTTTCAAGTACTGGGATACAGCAAGTACAGGCATGCACCACCATACCTGGCCTAGTTTTCTTTCCTGGAGAAAATTTTGAATTTTCCTATAACTTTGGCAAGTTTATCATAGCATGGTCAATATTATAATGGATGGGACCAGGGTTGTGGAAACCCGACTTTTGATTCAACCAGGGTTCTGTGTGTAGGCAAAACAAGAAAGGTAACAGATCCTGATCATGCCTTCCTGTAACCCCATCTCTACACTACCCCCAAGTGTGTGGTTAAGTTCAAAATTGTCATTATGCCAAGAAAAACACAGCTAAAAAAGGTGTCTTGCCTCTAATGCCTTCCAACAGAGGGCCCTAAAGAAAATCTGCCCAGTTGCTTCCAATGTGTGAACTGTCTTCTTTTGTTGCAATAATGATGGTTATGAGCGCCGTGACCTGGTCCAGGTAGTGATGTCTCTTTTCAAACTGTGTTCCCTATATTTTCTCTGTATTTCCAGATAACTCTGCAAAATTATTGAGATGGGACTAGGGTTATAACTCAGTGGTAGAGCACTTGCCCAGCATATATGAGGCCCTATTTTTAGTTCCCCAGCCCTGGAAGAAAGTAGGAAAGAAAGGAAGGAAGAGAGGAAAGGTATTGATGGATGACATGGGTGAACAGTAGACTAGGTTTGCTTCCAGCCTGGAAACTTGATGGCGTAGGAGACAGGAAACCCAGACTCCAGATTTCACTTTGCTGAGTAGCTGAGTAACTAAGTAAATCACTCCTCCCTGGTTCTTAATTCTTGCATCTGTAAAATGAAGGGCTTTTTAGATGAGCTCTTAGATGTCTTCCAATTCAAAAAACGCTATGATTTTCTCACTACAAATCTCCAGAGCCAGCAGTTCTCATTTCCAAATTTAAACTGGAAACCAGTTTCCCTCAACTCTTGGCATGAAACACCACATAGTAGGCCCATGGTTTGTGACTTGGTTGTCTCATCCTTGGTGGAGTAAATTTACTGGCTTAAAGATTCTTGCAGGTGGAGAAAAAGCCAAATCTCTGAGCAAATGTCAGAACTTTGTGGTTCTTCAGAAAGTATGGCTTGAACATCTCCTTTGCATGTAATCATAAGCTGTTAAGAAATAGCTCATGTTTTATTATTATTTAGAATGGAATGACATTTTTCATTGTTGATTAGCATCTCCTTCCTGAATAAATAAATGCCAGATGAAGAATTCCATTTATACAAGAAACATATTTCTACTCTCATGAGGATAGATCTTAACCCCATGTCTGATCCCAATGCATAGTATTTCCTTTGGCCGTGATTTTTATTCTCTCTTGACTGGCAGAAAGGTCAGGGGTCCTAATGACCCTCAGTTCCTACCACTGGAATCTGTTGACAGCTGACACCTCTGTTGGGAAAGTAAAAACAACTGGTGAAAGAACTGTTATCATTTTGACAGGTGCCCATTACAGAGGTCTATGCCACATGGAAAATTCCCGATAATAGAAGACAAATAGGTATTTTGGCTTCTTGACTCTGCTCTGTGACCCTCTTATAGAAAGGAACCTTTCTAAGTAAATGGCCTTGCATTTAAATAACAAAGGAGGGGACAAACCAGTGAAGACTGGCTTTAAGGGCAGTTTGATGACTGTGGTTTGTATTTCTTTCTGTCTTGGCCATGAATGACAAGATGTCAAATAACCAGCCCATGAGTGATGGCAAATAACTTGGGTTTTACATGAAAGCTTTTTACTAAGGTGGTGTCTGTCATGTCTCCTTTCTCTTAAAGCCTCAGCTCAGCCCTTTGCTTTTACCCATTTTCTTTTCATGCTCCAGATTCTCCTTTGTCTATAGTGGGTAAGAAATACACTTATCCTCCAGCCCATCTAGCAGAAGCTAGTGATTATGAGCATGGATTCTGGAGTCCTGACAGCTCGACTTGGAATCTTGGTTCCACCATTTATTGGAAAACCTATTTAACTCCTATAATTTGTGTGTGTGTGTGTGTGTGTGGTGGGGGTGATGGTGGTACTGGGGATTCAACCCAGGGGCATTTGACTACCAACCCACACCCCCAGCCCTATTTTATTTTTACTTTGAGATAGGGTCTCTCTAGGTTGATGAAAGTCTCACTGCTTGCTGAGGCTGGCCTCAAACTTGCAATCTTCCTGCCTCAGCCTCCCAAGGACTGGGATTATAGGCATGTGCCACCATACTCAGATTCTTTATCGTAAAAAGGAGGAGGAGGATGCCTTCCTCACTTAGTAACTGGGCAGATTAAACCAAAGAATGCATGCAGAGGGTTTCGAAACAGAGGCTGCCAGGTAGTGATCACATGATCACTCCCTGCTTCCCATTGCTAATCTAACAACCAAAATATGGCCTGTCTTTAATATTATTTACCGTGCCCCGGAGCCAGGGGGATAAATCTAGAAGAATCTGCCTTCTTGGTCTCTAGTTGGTTATACCCTAGAAAGGAAAATTATTTAATTGCACAATGTGTGTGAGCGACAACTTTGTTGATGGTGTATGCTGGTAGGGTAGTGGAAACAAACACTAATGAATACATAGTTCTAGTACTTAGGGTCTTGTAGTCCTTTTACTTAGGGTCTTGTAATCCTTGTCCTTGGGGTCGTGTTGGACAGACAGGAATACATGAGCACACGTCTGACTATATTTTTGAGCAATCTTGGATGAGAGATGGACTGTATACACTTAGGTTCTCATGAAGCTGAATAAAAGAAGGCAGCCGCACTTAGTTAAGTGTGATGTGTACTAAAGGCTGCATTAGGAGGACAAAAGGCTTTGGGGCATGGAGGTGCAAGAAATGAACGTCATTTGGAAGGTTGAAGAGGAGCGGCTTAGAATTTGACTTTGGCCTGAAAAAAAAGATGGATAGTCTCAAAGTAGGTTTGGGAGACAGAAATGGTGAAATCATGCACTAAAAATCACAAGTGATGTAACTGAAAAGTAGCCATTTCTGCTCTTGAATGGAAAATAAAAATATCACTTAAAAACTAGCTATTTTGCTCTTGGTATAGAAATCTTAGACCCTAGCTGATAATTAGTAACAAGTCCCCAGGAAAGGGGGAGGGGGAAGCGGCAGCAATAATAATACAGTTTTCTAAGTTCTGACAAGAGAATGTGGAAATTATAGTCTAGAGAGTACAGACCTCTTTAACAAAAAGATCATTATCATCTACTGCTAAGGTCATCAGTATATATGCTTTTAAATAAACCCAACGATCCTCTTAATATCATTATGAAAATGCAAACTCTAGCACATTAAAAGAATCCTGTTGGGATGTTTTGCTATTCCTGTAGTTTGCAAGCATTTTGGCTTCTGAAAATTTCTATAAGTTAATACCCTGTGGCCTGATTATAGACGATGATAGTGATCCTTTAAGTATTCACATTTACCTTTGTTGGTTTTTTTTCTCGAATTCATTATAAAGTTGCAAATATATTGCATTAATTTTGTATTTATTCATAGTGGTGTTCCTCCCCCAAGTTAACCAAAAGAACAAGCATAATCTAAAGGTTTTCCACGAACTGTTTTCCAGTTCATTATAGATAGGAAAACTAGACCCAAAGAAATAAAGTGCCTTTACCAACATCATATCATTGCTTTGTGACTGAGCTGGGTCCAGCAGCCAGGTCTTTTTAATTTGTGATTTTGATACTCATTTTTTTAAAAAAAACTATAATCCTGACTGTTGACAAAAATATTGAAATTTAAAGATTGGAACTAGTTTATTAGAACCATGAACTAAGGGTCCACGAGGTTGTCAAGTACATTTCAAGTGACTAATTGTTATTAGAAAATAACAGCAGCTAACGCTAACATTTATGAAGTTCTCCTACAGTTTTCTGTGTGTTCATTTGTTTAATCCATCCCAACAATCTTGTGTTGTTGGTGCTGTAGTTCTCCAGTGTACAGATGGGTTGTTGAGGTGCAGAATTTACATCCATTGCTGACACTGTGACGTGGGAGTGTGGCGGACTTGGGATCCCAAAGCAGGTGCTCTGGGCAAGGGTCTTTGGCATCTCCTTCCTCAAAATGGGATCTAGTTGCTGGGAGCGTTTTGCCCCTTCCTCTCCCATCTTCCCTGTGTCAGACGCAGTTTTTGTAAATTTATGTTAACAACACAGTTGGTAAAATAATAATAAAAAAAACCCTGTACTATGTACTACGAAAGTCCCAGTCGAATCCTAGATCTGTTTCATTTCCAGAAAATCACAGGGTATAGAAAAACTGTCCTGAATTAATGGAGACATTCAGAACAAAGGTACATTTGCACTGCCATCTGTAACAGCCCTGTGGTTATAGGGCAGTCCCTGGTTGAACAAGTGATTTAAAGCCCCTTGGCAATTTTTAAAGATAGCAGCCATATTTTTTTTCCTCTCCATTGAGGCTGTATTTTTTCTCTAGGACAGGCTTCTTAGGTGAACAGTACCACTTGCATCTGCTTCCCATGTCATAGAAGGTGAGAGCTATACACTCCCAACCTGGGTCTAAAAGGGGGATGGAGATGAGTCTCTTACATCATGATAGAAAAGAAAATGGTGTCATTGAGAGAGGTGGGACAGAACAATCCAAAATATTTGATAACACTGAAAGAGCTTTTTTTCTGTTCGACAATTAATCCATGTTGCCATTTGCATTTGTAAAAAAACTCCTGACAGCACCAACAACACAACAAGAGGAATGCGCAGCCTGAGCAATAAATCTCCGGAGGCACTCAGCAAGTGCCACAGGGCTCATTAATCTTGATTATTTCCCGTAATAGATAACTTCACCAATCAGCTATTATTCCTAATCACGCACATAAAGATAACGGATGGGTAATAGCTTCCTGCATGGTTAAACCAAAATAAAATTTCATTTAAAAAATGTAATTCTGCAAATTCCAGAGAAAGGTGTTTTCCCGCTCTCTCAGAGGGGCAGGAGGAGATGGGGCTGTGACCGCTGAGGATTGGGTTTTAAGAAAAGGCTAAGTAGGTTTCATTGGAGACACTCACTGGCGGGCGTGCCACTGTGTCACCGTGAGGTAGGGCTAAGACACAACAGAGTTGCGTAGTTCCAGTGTCTGGGTGATGTTTAAGAATATCTAAGAAATCGAGTGTGATGGCACACACCTGTAATCCCAGTACTTGGGTACTTGGGATCACAGGTTCTAGGACAACCTCAGCGATTTAGCAAGATTCTCAGCAACCTATCAAGGCCTTGTTTCAAAACAAAAAAATAGAAAGAGCTGGGGGTGTAGCCCAGAGGTAGAATGCCCCTGGGTTCAATACTCAGTGCCAGAAAAAAAAAAAAAAAAAAGACCAAGAAAAAATAGAGAAAGTACTGTGGTGTCAAGGATCGCCCAGCATCTGTCAGGATGGCATTAGGAGTTTTCATTACCCCAAGCCCGCTCTTCAACATACCAAGTACTTAAAAAAAAAATGAAGAGTAAAGAGGTTTATAGATGCTGAGAGCTGTTTCCTACCTGTTTGGATTGCATGTAGATGATACAGTGGTTTTGTTTTTGTTTTTAATCGTGTATCACTCAACTTTTGTATACTTAGAAACTCACAGGTCTTTTTCAAGGGGCAAAAACCAATGTGTCTCCTGAGGGCTCAGAAGAATTCTAGCTAAAAGTTGCCCAGATGAAGGAAATTAGCAACTGGCTTCCCCTTCTAAACGAATGCCTTTCTGAAGGCATGGCGCTTGACGAGGGAAATGGCTTTGTTATCATACAAACAAGAAGCCGAGCCTGTCCATCACTTGCCTCTCAAAATGCCAGTGCAGGCCTGGGATGAGATGCTTCATGTTTGTGATGGGAATTCACTCCCTATTTCCCAGTCAGCAGGAATAATTGGCCTTTCACAACAACGCGTACCCATGGAAGCGCCGGCTCCTAACTCATGCGATCTGAACTGACCACGCCACTCCATCATGAAAGACCTCTTCTCCTGATGCAGAAACTTAAAATTTCACTCTGAACTTCTCCTTTGACCTAAAGCAAAGTAATTCTGTTGCTTCAGAACTTGGAAAGAAGGATATGGAGTCATATCATGTTCATGACCTCATGTTTTTTGTTTGTTCTTTTGCTGAGAATTGAACCTAAGGGCGTTCTACCTCTGAGCTATATTACCCTCATCCCCTTTTTAAAATTTTTGTTTTGGAAACAGTGTCTTGCTAGATTGCTGAGAGTCTTGTTTACTACATTGCTGAAGCTCTGCTCCAACTTGCAATCCTCCTGTCTCAGCCTCCCAAGTTATGTATTCTTCCTATTTGTTAAGTGTTAGAGCAGAAGAATTGCTAGGTGATTGTGTTTCTGCTAATGAAATCTGTGCAAGACAGTGTCAGACTAGGAGTGGGAAGATGTCCAAGATGTATTCTGAGACTTTAATGAATCTTGCAGTCTGTTAAGGAGACGAGATGCAAAAACAAATGCCCCTATGAGATAAGAGGTGGGGTGTTGCAGAAAGTGGTCAGCATTGAGGACAGCTTGATGAGCAGACTTGTGCATTAAAGGAGGCGTGAGTCTATAACCATGGCAATGAGAAGGAAAGACATGTGAGGTAAAATGAACAGCATGAGCAAGACACAGACATTCATGGAAAAAACTGGGGGTCTCTCAATTAGGTTGAAACATCGGTGGTGTAAAATGGAGATAAGACATAAAATGTAAATTTAGACCAAATTATGGGGCATTCTGCATGCTGTGCTAAGGAGTTTGCATCTCTGTCCATAGACCCTGGAAATGTATTAAAGGATTTGTAGCAGGGGAATGATATGTTTAAATCCATGATTGAAAAAATATAATTCAGGCTGGCATGGTGGTGCATGCCTGTAATCCCAGTACTTGGGAGGCTGAGACAGGAGGATCACAGGTTTGCAGACAGCCTCAGAAATTATAGAAAGACTCCTAGCAACCTAGCAAGACCCTATTTTAAAAAGTAAAATAGGGTGGGAGAGTATAGCTTGGAGGTAGAATGTCCCTGAGTTCAATCCCTGGTACCACCAAAAATAATAATAATTCAGTAAAATATGGACTAGAGGAGGAAGATCCTAGAAGCAGAGCCAGTGTGCAGACTGCTACTCACCTTGACTGTTAAGATGGTGATCTGTCTCAGTTCTGTAAGTGGATATGAGAAGACACGTATCTTGGGAGGGAGCCAGGAAGAATTGGTGGTTTTGTTGGACATAGCAGTTTTCTATTGCTGTTTATCCGACCACCCCAAACTTAGTAACATAAAACAGTCACCATTGTGGACTTCTGTGGGTCAGGAATTTGGACAGAGCACAGACATGATGGCTTGTTTCTGCTTCACAACGTCTGGTGGCCTCAGCTGGAAAGATTCAAGTGGCTGATGGTGATTCAGCTGGCTGAGGACCGGAGTCAATCATCTGGACGCTTCTTTTGCTATGTGTGGGCTATGGTGGATGAGATTACTAGAAAGTTGGGCCCCGCTGGAGCTGGAGGGTGAAGCACATATGTGCCTCTGCACATGCTGGGGCCTCTTGCAGCAAGGCTGCTGGGCTTTCAGAGAGGGCAGCCTTCTGCATGGAGAGTCCCCGAAGAACTATGTGAAAGCTGCATGGTCCTTTCTCACCTCAAAAGTCAAACAGTGCCACTTTCTACCACATTCTGTGAGTTGCAAAAGGTCGTAAAGGCCACCCTAGATTCAAGGGGAGAGCCAGGCATGGTGGTGAATGCCTGTCATCCCAGAACTTGGGAGGCTGAGGCAGGAGGCTCTCGGGTTCCCAGCCAGTCTCAGCAACTTAGTGAGACCCTGTTTCAAAATAAAACAGGGCTGAGGGTGTAGCTCAGAGGTATAATGTCCCTGGGTGTGATCCCCAGTACCACAAAAAAGTCTGGGGAGAATTACATTTATACTCTCGGGGGGAGGGGCAAGGTCACATTGCAGAAGAAGGTCGGATGGGGATTAGTATTGAGGCTGGAGAACTTAGTCTGCCAAACGTGGCAGATGATGAATTCAGTGTTGCGCTGGCCATTTTGTAGTGCCTATAGGACTTTGGAAGGGAAAAGGGTACAGTCATTTGAAAGTAGAAGAATTACACTCCAGCCTAGGGCTGCGACTATTTTTAAGGAGTACAGTATGTAGAGAGAAGAGATGGCAGCCACGGCTAAAAATAGCTCCTTCTGGAATCTGCATCTAGAACACAAGGTGGTAGCCCTAGCAAGGGAGCTATGGGATTGGGAGATCCTAAGTCCCGGAAGCCAATGCAGGATGCGTTTGCAAAGGAGCGCTGTCTTTAATGACTTGAAAGAGAGGCTCAGTGATTGCGGGAGGTAGCAGCCAGATGGCAAATGCTTAAGGAGTAAGTCAGCAGTGACAAGATGGAAGCAACCAGAAGGTGGCCCATAACCTGTAGCGGGGCGTGGTGACACACGCCTGTCATCCCAGTACTTGGGAGGATGAGACAAGAGGATCGCAGGTTGGAAGCTAGCCTCAGTAACTTAGGGCGACCCTGCTTCCAAATAAAAAATAAAGTTGGTCTAGGGTGTAGCTCAGAAGTAGAATACTCCTGGATTTAATCCCCCCCTCTGCCAAAAAAGAAGTTGGCTTATGGAACACTTTGGTGCAGTAGGGCAAAATGAAGTAGTTAGAAGAGTTAGCAAGTTAAAGAGAAGGTTTTTGTATGTGTTTATGTTTAAAGGAATAAACAGGGTTTCCTCCCAGGTAGAGAAGCTTATTGTTTTTGACCTTTGAAAGACACAGAGTCAATGTGTCTGACTCTGGATACACCTCTTTTTAGATATTTTATAGGTCAAACTATTCAGTTTTAACAGCCTCACCTGAGAGAATACTGAATGAGTTCATCTATAAATGTAGGTATTGAAATTACAGGGTTATACACTCATGTACCACATTAACGACATATTTCCGTCAACGATATGATGGTGGTTCTATCTGTTTTGTTTGTTTGTTTTGGTACTGGACATTGAACCCAGGAGCATTGTACCTCCAGCTACACCACTAGCTCTTTTCACTGTTTTGAAACAGGGTCTCACTAGGTTTCTGCGAGTCTAAGTTACTGAGGCTGTCTTGATCCTTTTGTCTTAGCCTTCCAAGTACTGGGATTACCTGTGTGTGCTACCAAGGTCCACTGGCTTCATTCTTTTGAATAGTATGATTTTAAGGAAAATATAGAAAGCAGTAACCTACAAGTGTGAAAGTCTTCTTAACTGTCTTCCTAAAATAACATTAGTCTAGGACACCATTGACCCCCTCACCAACCAAGTTCAGGTTTCACCATTTTAACAAGTTGCTGTATAGTTGGGTCACTCGAAGAAGACATTAAGTGAATTTGCTGGTTTTTCAGGACAGGTGGTAAACCCTGGAGAACTGTTCAGCAAAGAAATGAAGGCATCTGTGAGAAGCAGGACCTCTTTTATAAGAAGTCAATCAGCCTGTTTCGGGCTTGAGAAAATACTGGCCCACCCGCCCAGGACTTAAAAGAAATGAGACCATGGGCACGTGACATGGCCTCTCAGAAAAAAATGGACATGCTCTGCCTTTTTAACCTGGGCTTTCCTAGCTGTTTGGAAATTTGTAGCTGAATTAACTACACTAGCGAGGGAATATGAATATATGGACTTCCTCAGTCAAGCTAGTGGGTTCTCTACTTATCGGGAACACTGCAAGGAAAGGCTAAATCAAAGATTGGAGAAAACTCACATTTTATCTCCACTAGCCTAGTACTATCCAAACTCATTTTGTGGAAAAACTTGACCTATAGAAAAATGGAGAAGCAAGTGATACGATCCTACCAACTGGCTAAAAATGAGTTTACCCTTGTCAAAATGTTTAAAAGTTAAAAACATAGCCAGGCATGGTGGCACATGTCTGTAATTCTAGTAGTTGGGAGGCTGAGACAGGAAGATCACAGGTTCTAGGCCAGCCTCAGCAACTTGGCAAGACTCTCAGAAAACTAGTGAGACTTTGCTTAAAAATAAAACAAAACAAAAAAAATGAAAAGGTCTTGGGGTGTAGCTCAGAGGTAGAATTACCCCTGGGTTCAATCTCCAGTAACTAACATATATGCGTGTACACTCACGCGCACTTGCAGGCGCACACACACACACACACACACACACACACACACACACAGTTAAAAACTACTTCTCTCAGTCACATATAAAATGAATAATTGTCAACGATTTATTTTAACTCATTAACAAGGAGCCTGTGAGGATATGGATATTTGTATAGGCATTTAGAAGAGAATTGTAGAATACAATTTCTTGATTATTACATAAAACTGATTCATGTCTATAGAGTAATAAAGCTACAACCTTTGGGGGTAATTATCTCATCCCCATGTAAGTCTAGAAATTAACCTGTGACTTGTAATCAAATACTAAAGAGCAAAATCAGACATGAGTACATCCTCCTACAGAGTTAAGTTGTCCTTGGCCAAGCTTGGTACACATACCCCCGTGACAGTGAAAGTACATGCTGTACTCTCACCCACCTCCCGTTATTTGCAAGTTATGATTTTTTCCCCCCTGCTATGTAAAACAGTTTAAAGAAATTTAATACAACTCTCATCTCCCTCCATTAGAATAGCAATGTGGTGAAAACCTAGGATGTTGCTAGAGGTTCTATTCCTTGATACCACTTTATCCTTCATAAAGGCCTCACATCCTTGTTTCAGCCTATGATAAGGGAGAAAAGGTTTCTTACGCATTGCAAGGTCCGTGGCTGAGGCCCCCATAACAAAAGATAGGTTAACAAGAGAAAAGCAAACACGTTTACTTAGTATCTTCAAGTTTTACATCCATGGAGCCTTCGTAACAAATGATGAGCCAAAGAAACAGAAAGCTGTAAATTTTTATTGACAGTCATGTAGACATATAATCAGGGGACACAGGAGTGTGATCCCAGAGTAATAAACTCAGGAGACTTAGACTGTTTGCTCAGCGTCATCTCTGCATCCCCATGTCTTCAGAGACGAGGACAGTCCTTTCCCCTGGGTACAGAGTTGACACCTCTCACATGAGGTCTCCTGACCCACTTCAGAAGAAGGCCAGAGCATTCCTTCCTGGACTTATGATCAGCTTCAGGGCGAGAGGATGAGAGGACTGTAAGAGTGACCTTCCTCCTCCTGCTGCTGGATTTTAAATGCCCAGGTGCCGTCTTGTAGAGTAGCATGTTTTAAACTCCATCAACATCTTGGACCAATAAACGAACACTCAACCTCACAGCTGAGTGAACGTCCATCTACTCCCATGTGCGACGCAGATGTCTTGCTGTGTAGCTGCCTCTTGACTGTCCTTTGCACTCTGGTATTAGGAGATGTTTTCCTTGGCATTTTGGATCCCACCCAACCCAGTGCCGGTGATGGGAGGGTGTGCCTCAGAAGTGGCATCAGTCTTAATTTCCTATTCTGTCAGGGAATTAGCCTGGCAGTAGATGCAAAGTGATTCCGTCAGTTGTAATGGTCTGCCCTAGCTTCTTTGCCATATTGTATCTTTGACAGAAGAAGGAGTTAATACTGCTGTCAATCACTTTGTGGGACATTTGGCTTTTTTCCCCTCTTTAGAGAATACTTATCACATGGCAACAGTTTGGTTTGGGGGAATTAATGTGCAAATTCTAGCAGATGATTCTTAGGGTTGGGGGCTTAGTCATGTGAATCCTGACACCCAGTATTGTTTTAGGTAGGCCCTAGTGTACCTCTGTCCTCAAAAGGGGGTATTGTGAAATTCAAACTATTGTCAATTATATTTCATGATCGAAAGTTCTATATACTGCTGTACAAACTAGCAGTGTATAGAAGGAGGGAAGGAGGAGAGAGAGTAAGAAAAATGTTACCAAATCAGATGAATAACCATATACATATCCCAGGTCTATAGTTTTAGCAAATCACTACCATAAAGCTATCAAATTGGGTATTACAGCAAAACTGTTCCTATATGTCAAGCAATTTTTTTTTTTTTTTTTTGATGCTAGGGATTGAACCCAGGGTCTTACATGTGCTAAACATATGTTCTACCACTGAACTACCCTCCTAGCCTCAGCAGACTTTTAAACAAACTTGATACTAATAATTATCTGCATATGTAAAACATCTCTGCAGTTTTGAATTGACCAGGGAAAGGCTTTTTTGCTTGTGTTGTCCTGGCCCTCTCTGTCAGCTGCTTTGGCCAGTGAGTTCAGTTAACGTGGCGCGAATTAGCAATGTAATTTCATTTTACCACTCATTCCTTGATCTGGACCCCAGGATGGCTGACTAATAAAGTCAGCCTGTGATATGATAATGACAGCCTTAGATTGTATCTCTACCAGACTAAATTAACCCTTCTAAGGTTCGGTCAGTATTCTTCACCATTGTCAAGACCTTTAGTAGCCACTTACAATTGGTTACAGTTCATTTCTGCTAATGGTATTACGGATGAGGTTGGATCAACCACTCGACAGTCCACATGAGTTCTCAGAGACCGGAGGTCCAAATGGTATTGGAAGCCATTCCATTTTTTCCGGGCCAGTTTGGAAAACTGCTTTTTGTGGGCTGCAGTGTATCCGTACTGATTTTTATGAAATGTGTCTTCATGGCAAATTAACTTGCTGGAGAGCCTCGTTGCCTGGATTGAATTGCAGAGCATTAACTTTACACTAAGTACATTACAGTGACAAGACCTGCATGTTATTTTAGGAATATGAGAATCTGTGTTATTTTTCTAAAATGCCATCATTTGGAAGAGTAGCTTTGGTTTGGAAGGAAAGTTTGTCAGCATTAACCGTGGTTATAGAGACTCTGGTTCCTAAGATGGGCAGTCCATTTATGGTCAGTCTGTTTATGGGTGTGTTGAAATTACCTCCTCCATCTCTCCTTCCTCATTCTTATTCTAATGAACTTGAGAAGGGTTTGTAAATCAGGTGACTGAAATGGCTGAATGTTTTCCAACCTTCTCCTACTGAAGTGACCCGAAATGAAGCTTCCATAGCAACCGGTGTTTTCCTGAAAACATTTTCTTAGGAAAGGGGGAAAAAGCAAAAGCTACGTCTATATGTTAAATGCTGCTGCTGATTTATTTTCAAAGTTATAAAAAAAAGTGGGGGGGAGAGCTTTTTACGTACTGTGGGAAAAGGATGCTCACAATGTGGTTGGTTTCTGAATCTTCAGGAGGAGGACTAAGTCCCTGGCAAATGAATCTTTTTAATTTTTAATTATTTATGTTTATTATTTTGTGCTGGGGATTGAACCCAGAGGCTTTCTACCTCCAAGCTACATTGCCAGCCCCATTTTATTTTCATTTAGAAACAGGATCTTTCTAAGTTAATGAGAGCCTCACTAAGTTGCTGAGGCTGGCATCCAACCCTCAATCTTCCTGTCTCATTCTCCCAAGTACTGAATCATAGGCATGTGCCAGGTTGCAAATGAATCTTAACCATCAGATGCACATGTGTGAGACCTCTTCATAGAGGCTCCTGGAGGAGGGGGCCCTGCTAAGAATTCTAATGCAAACCTTGAAGGATACACTGCACTTGTTTTAATTGAATGTCATTTCATACATTAATTATTGTGTCCATTTTAATTTTCCCAAATGGCAAATAATGATGTGTGAAAACAGTATAATTACATTTCGGTATTTTTGGTAGAGTAATAACTGGATTCGATTTGCTTTTGATCTTAGAAGTTATTTATTATTCCTATCAGTCATTCATCCCCTTTTAATTATATTTATGTCCATTTTCTGTGTTTATTTCTAATTAAACACCAGGATCAGCACCAGCCCTAGGCACACATCCCTGTGACACCTTGTGCAGCTTTTATAAAATGAAGTCTCTTCCTGTGCTTGTTAACAAAATACTTTGAGATTCTCTTTTGTTAAGAGAAGCATTACATGCATATGTGCACATACCCACTTACCCCCCCTACACAGACCTATTAAGCAGAGTTTGTGACTTTTTTAAAGAAACATCCCTGCTTTTGTGTGGAAGCAGTGTGCTGTCTGGTTGTGCATGGCGTAATTCCAGAACATGTCTTTGGATTGAAATCACCAAGCACCGTGACGGAGTCCCTGTCTGTGGTTGCCTGTTGTCCGTGAACAGCTCCCTGACGTTGGGCTTGTTTTCTCCCACCACCCGTTTACCTGAACTGAGATCCAGCCAGGGCACATTTTAATCCACAACCTGCAGAGGGTAGGGCGGCTAGCACTGCACAGAGGCATGTAAGCTCCCATGTCTTCTGCTCACATTTTAACCGTGACGAGGCGACGTCACTTGGAAACAGCCTCTCAGCTTGGGAAAAGACCTTATTGCCTTTCAACTTGAAAAAAGGTCGGGGTAGAATTTTTGTTTGGAGACCAGAAAAGGAGAGTGACAGAGGCAGGCATGCGATACTCCTTAGCAGAAGAAGCAGGGCGTCAGCATTCATCATAATGACAGGAGACACTTTGAAATGGAATCCTTACAAAATATGAGACCAGCACTTAGCATCAAGAGGAAGGCAATGAAACTGTCTGTGAAATAGGTTGTAGTCATTTTTTGGCTGGTTTTTAGAGCAAAACTTTTTTTTTTTAAAGCATTTCTTCGTATTTACAATTTGTTTTTAACATTTTGCCATCTGTGTTCTACATTGTCATGAACCTATGTTTGGGCATCTACCTCTCATCCTTGGGGTTTAATATCTCCTTTTACTTCCCCCTGCCTTTGTACTGATATCAGATCTGATTTTGCAAAGACAAAGAAGTTGCCTCCCATTGACCTACATTTCTTCGAAAGGCATTATGCGCCAAATACAGTAGAGATGCATTTACTTCTAACTCTAAACAACTAAAGCTTAAATAATGCATTTCAGCAAGGTAATCTATTAGAACAGCCCTCTTGAGAAGTGCGGTGATATGAATGGATTCCGCATATAAAATCTCGATTTCGTGGCCTCCCTCCCACTAATGACTTCTTCCTTTGTCTTACCTCTAATTTGCATTACTCAAAGCAGAAGAGAGGGAGTCTGGTTGGTTTTCCCCTTCACAAATCCTTATACTTAGTGGCAACTGTAATGTTGACTTAAGCTCATTTCTGCTGAAGTAAAACTGCATTGCCAAGGAAAAGATGCCGGCTTAATCGCTCTATCTAATTACAAAGACGAGTAAATCACTAAAAGCGAATTAAGAATCTTAAATAAAATGGAAAATAAAAGCAGTTTAACAATCAAGGAGGGAAAATGCTACCATCTCTTAACTCTGTCTCAGTGAACTAATTGAAAGCCGCCCATGTTTGGGTGTCCGGTCACACTGGGCATTGGCAAAGCTTTACTCCAAGGACCCCTTTTCAAAGATTTTGATCAAAATGACAAAAAAACCAAAACAGAAACCCTACAAAACCTTAGATCCTAAGCAGTTCTATGTATCTTTTGGTTGTAAGTTAGGAAGCAACAGGTAACCCCTCTTAACTCTTTTTTTTTTTTTTTCCTTTTCTCTTTCCTAGCCTGGGATGATGGGCTGAGAGTGACTTTCAAATCACTGTAACTCTAAATAAACTGCTGGAAACTAATGAGAATTTTATACTTGACCTTAATCTGAAGAGATCGGAAATAATCTTATTACTAACCAAATCCTCCTTCTCCTATTAGTATTAGTTCCTTATGTTTTCAAGTGTGGGCCCGTCCAGCATGTTAAAAACAACATAGGAAATAATTTAACTAAAAATCAAATATAAATATAAATGATATATAAAATATATTACATATTTATATGTGTGTATATGAGATGCGCGTGCACACACACACACACACACACACAGTACACATGCTAGGCAAGTACTCTGAGCTACATCCCCAGCCCCAGAAATTACTATTTTTTATCACTGTTCAAAAAGTATAGTCCAAGATGGGCATGGTGGCACATGCCTGTAATTTCAGTACTTGGGAGGCTGAGACAGAAGTATAGCAGGTTCGCAGCCAGCCTCAGCAACATAGTATGGCCCTCAGCAACTTAATGAGACCCTGTTTCAAAATATAAAATAGGGCTGGAGGTATAACTCAGCAGGAGAACGCAAGGTTCTACTGTACCCTGAACTTGGGACCAGGAGATTTCAAGGTGCCTAGTGTCTCAGTGTACTGGTAGGCATCAGACTATCTTTACTGACCATATACCAGGGTTCTTATACTTCAATTCCAAAAGCCAAGTCTTGATCTCTCTTCTTCGTGACTAAGTGCTTATCTCTAGAGCCCATTTCTAGGATCCTGCTGGGTATTGATTTCTATGGATTTTTCCATTTCCATCTCAGCCTGCTAGGGACACCTCCAAGTGGTGGGTCTCTCTGGTTAACTGACATCCTTAACCACCATGATCACCTCTAATCAGGGACTTTCTAGATTTGGGGGTGGCTGGTTTCTTCTCCAGTCCTGGCCTCCTAGGATGGAGCACACCCCACCACACGTGAATCGAACACACTAGGTCTCGTGATGCTGGGTATTACACTTCAGTGGCTATAGTTCAGTCATTAACAGCTGACATGTAGTGAGCGTTCTCTGAAGGCCAGCAGGCTTTGTCACTGAACCACAGGTGTGTCCCCAAGTGCAAACCAGAAAAGCAAATTGAGGGTAATTATTTAGAGGGACTTAATGAAGGTTTAGAATTTTGTCCTTTTGTAGAATGAAGTATGTTTTCTATGCCCACATTTTGGATTGAATAGAACAAATAAAGGACACTCTTAGGGCTGGGATAAAGAAGCAGATTCACAGAATGTCCTTTGCTGTGAATAATGATAAGCCCTCAGCAGCCATCATCTTTTCTTTCTGTGAAGGGTCAGGAGCTAGTGTCCTCTTCTCCCTGGTTGAAGTGAGAGCAGCAGACTCTGGTTTACAAGCTGTGGCAAGTAGCGACTGGTGTCCTGTTCTTCCTCCTCCTCTGCGCCATTTACCCTCAAATCAGTAAGAACTTGACACCAGCTCCAATCCCCGCGTGCTAGAGAGAAATGAAGATTCTTTAGCCTTGGAAAAGGAGTCACAGAGGGAGAAGCACTTAGAAAAGAAGAGAGGAGAAAATGGATAAAGAAGAGGACAGTAAAAAATGGAGAGAGCAAACCGTGAAATCATCATTTCTCCCTTTAGAATGGAGATTGTGACCATGGGACTTTTTTTTTTTTTTTTTTCTATGTAAGACAAAAAATATCTGAATGTAAAAATGGCATTTAATGAGCATACTGTTTTCTCTGCAAAAATCATGCAGACCCTCCCTAAAGTAGTGTATCTGCCTTTTCTGTAAGTGGGGACCTTTTTGTCCTTTGTGTGGTTCGCGTCTTTGAACCTCTGGACAGCTGAATTGACTGAGGCTTGGCTTTGCACAAGGTGATCACACAGCCTGGGCAGTGAGCCAGGGGGAGAGCACGCAACTTCCCCACGACTCTTTCATCCCCTCGGTTTGAGTACAGTCCAAGAGAATTTTAAGAACTGTGGTTTAAAATGCAGATAACAGAAATGCAAATAGGGTGGTACTAGAGGAAACACAGGAGATGACTTCAGATGAAAGTTCAGCCAGAGAATTAGGGCTGTCCTCCCGGGGCATGAGGCAATCCTTTATCCCACAAGCCCTCCCGTCTTTAAGGACCTGCAAAATATATGAGTCAGTTGGAAGGAACCATTTGAAAAACCAAGGGACACATGGAGTGTGACTTTATGAGGAAAGGAATGCAGTCTTAGGATAAATACTTTTACCTCTTTTTAAATACCAGTGTGTTGCACGGACTTCAGTAAAAAATGATTAATCACCCCCATCCATCACATTGTACAGTATGGTACATCTGAGTAGCAGAGTGCTTATAAAATATACTTGGCAATAAGTCACAAAAACATTCGTATTTTTTAATAACATTTTTGAAGGAGAAAAATCTGTTTTTCAATAAATTCTGGCATGGCTTCCCTCCAGATTTTATTTCTCATTTAAAATTATCTTGGGGCTGATTTTTTTTTTTTTTCCTGTTCATTGACTCCTTACTAGATTTCTGACCAAGACAATATATATTTCAGAAGCGGAATAAAAAGAGAATGGGCATAAAATTCCAGATTTCCTTCTGTTTCTACTTTTGATTATTTGTGATAAAATTAACAATGTAATTAAATAAATTTTACTGAATTTTTTGTATTTTCTGTTACTTGTCATCAGATAAAATTATTTCTCAACTTAATACATTTCTATGTTATTATTTCTATATATTTGGCTTTTCTTCATGGGATATCTTATTTCTAGTTACTGCTATATAAATTATATAATCTTATTAAGTAGTAAAATGCTACCATCCTAGTGGTAGAACTCCAATTTTATTATATGTTACATAGTTATGCCAATTGTTAAAAACATGCTCTTCCTACTTTGTAAAAGCACAACTTTTTGTAATGTATAACCACCCAGAGTCAACAAGTTGATGCTGTAGAGTATGAGCTTGAGTGATACTAAGTACAGAAAACCTTTTCTCTGCTTTTCCATCCCTAGATAGTCAACACATGCTACTCCTACGTGACGTGGACCAGATACGAGTTCCTAATAAATATAAGTGGATAATATTCTCTAGGAAATGAAAAAAGAACTTTTAGAAGTCTGTGAAATTCATTCTTATACTTGAAAGAAAAGATGACAGTAAACCCCTCCTCTACTTTTCACACCCCCAACACCAGTTAAATAAAATTTTTAAATGTAATAATTGCAGAGTTTTGGGGGTTTTTGCTATCCAGAAAGAGTTCCCATAGTATTGTACAATGGGAGACTTTTTTAAAGTAGGGGAAAATATTTAACATTCAGACTTGATGAACATAAACCTTGGGGAAAGAAATAATAGCAAGCCAACTTTTCTTCTTATTTGTTGTAATAGGAAGTCCCATATCATTCTTTTTTTCTTTTTTTCTCTGAATTGGGAGATTTCATTCAGTGAAACAAAATCCACATCCAGATGTAGATGGCTAAATGTTGAAACACAAGGTAAAGAGGCATCTATTCCACTAAACATTTGTGGGGAGATCGGATTCAATTTTGTTGTTTGGTTCTTCCTAAAAAAAAATTGTTTCTGAATCCTACTCTTTTTTTTTTTTTCTTGTCTTTTTTCCCCTACATTTCTTTTAATTGGGCATTCAAGAGAGACCTAGAAGGAGGAATCATTAGAACATTGTGGATTGGATATGGAAATGATGATATGGAAGGTATAAATGAGGGCTCCAGAATTTCTTACTTGTGTACTTGAATGAATGGTGGTGGTAGAAATTGTGGAAGGAAACTGGGCCTGGAGGAATTGATCAGGAGCGTTAGGTTTTATATACGTGGAGTGAGTTGCCATATATTTGAGACATCCAAATGGAAATGTCAAATCGCAAATAGGATGTACAGATCTGGACACCATAGGGAAGGTCTGGGTTGAAGACCTAAGTTGTGACTTTGAAAATAAAGGGGTAAATACAGTTGTGGAAATGCATGAGATTGCTTAATGATTCATCAGCTGGGAAGATGATGAAGAACTTATACAGGAGATAGAATGGAAGAGCCCAAGGAGTGGAGAGACTGCCAAGACAGTGTAAACATCATAGAAACCAAGACAGGAGAGCATTTGAAGATCAAAGACACTGATAACCAGACTAGTAATATGTGTGACTTTCTCCACCAATTCAGACATAGTCTAATGTTGGCAGTGTCATCACCCAAAACTTTGCTGTACAAAATTAGCTAAGCTCTCTACCCAGCAAGGGTGAACCCTTGCTGGGATTCTCTCCCAGCTGGCTGACTGGTATATTTTTGCCACTCTGATACAACAGAGAAACTTCCCACTTCGGCATTCCAACCATCATTTCTCCCTTGCCTGGAATAATTTTGCTTTAATATCATCCTGTGGGAAATGTGTCTAGTTTACTGCTCCATTTTTTTTTCTATCTTATATGGGATTATAATGATCTTCACTTTTGTTGACAATTTGGATAATGACAGGAAAATATCATTATTGCTGAGGTATCCTAGTTTAAAGCAGTTTCCTAGGGGAAAACATCAAATTCTCATAATAAAGTTATGGTCCAGATTTTAAAAATGTATTTTTAAAAGTGTTTTTTTCTTCTGCATAGAAGCATCAAGGCCCTTTATTGAGCTAATTATAAAGGCAGAGCCCCCAATAGAACTAGAGTGGTTGACTCAATCATATCGAGGATTCCTTCTCAGTTTTACTTACCACACTGAAGTTTCAGGGTTTGAGTTTGGCACTCACTATTAGACCAGACTGTAATCCAGGGAATCCATTACATAAACAAATAACTCACAAAAATAGCAATCGCTGATTACTTAAACCTACCTTCCAGTCTATGACAAAAATAGGATTTCAGTAGATTTTAAGATACTTTCCCCGATATGCTATTTTTAAAATAATCATTAAAAAGGAGAAAGGCACTTACCGGTTCTTTTTTTGTATGCAGTAAGAAACAAATTTAAATAAGCAATTCTCACTTGATAATGTAGCTTTATTTTTTCCTGCATAAAGCATTTCTGCTATAACTGAAGATAGAACAAAAGACTGTGCTATTAATTCTTTCAGCAAGCTAAACTCTTTCTTAACTCTCCAAGTCTTGGTTTATACTGGAATCTTCCTCTATTAAATTGCATGCCTATAAGTTGGGCATGGTGGTGCATGCTTATAATCCCAGTAAGGAGGCTGAGACAGGAAGATCACAGATTTGTGACCAGCCTCGGCAACTTAGCAAGACCCTCCACAGTTTAACTGGGTGTGGTGGCACATGTCTGTAATCCCAGTAGTTGGGAAGCTGAGACAGGAGGATCACAGGTTCAAGCACAGTCTCAACAATATATTGAGACTCTCAGAAACCTAGCAAGACTCTGTTTAAAAACAAAATAAAAGGGCTTGGCGTGTGGCTCAGGGGTAGAACACACACACACACACACACATAAAAATTACATGTGTATAAAAATGGACCATTGTCTTGGTAACTTTTGGGGGATGCATGTTATTTGCCTCTGAAACTCTGAGTTCTTCTCCCAGTACCAAATTCAGCCACACTTGTGACTTTAGAGATTATTCATACGGCACTAACTTCCAAGCCTTTATCTCAAGTATTTTTTTTTTCTTGCATTGCAGTAATTGTTTTATTGGAAATCTCTACCTGGACAACCAAGTTCAACGTAAAATGGAACTTATAATCTCTCGCCCCCCTTTCTTTCTCCATAGAAGACTTAAATAAAAAAAACCAAGTATACATCTGAATCATGCTTACCTCCTTTGTTTTCTTCACTCCCCCAACTTGTAAAAAAAAAACCCTCGGTCTTCTGTTTTTTGTTTGTTTGTTTTCTCCTAAGTACAATTTTAAGTGTTAGCATCCTTCTCTTGGTCTTACATGGACAAATCATCTCTTGGTTGCAGGGTTACAATAGCTTCTTCAGCCTGTAGGCGCAGGTCACTGATTTCTCTAAAACGCACCTGATTATCGAGTTACTCCTTATTTAAAGTTCTCCGATGCCTTCCTTGGCCTAATGGATGAAGTTTCTACTTATATCCTCAGGGCACCTTCCAGTGCTGCTCCTACCATGCCATCTCCTACCTCTTGTTTAGTAACTTCTATACACTCTGCACCCCAGCTGTCCAAAGCCACTTGTCAGCATTTGAAAGAGGTCTGCAGCTCTTCAGAGCTGAGTCCACACTCTTCCATCTTGCAGTGTCTGCTCATCTTTAGGACTCAGTTTAGATGTCATTTTTGCCCTAGTGCCTCTGGTACGTCATGGCTTTTTTTTTTTTTTCTTTTCTCTATTCCCATGAGATTATATAAATTTATAGTAAATATACTTCCTTTTACATTTTTATTAACATTTTACAGGAAGCTTTGTAGCCCACTTGCTTTTTAAAAAAAACATAAGCTTTTGAATCAGATAAACTTGAGTTTGAAGCCTGACTTCCCCCAGGAACTATGAACTCACGTTATTTGACCTAGCTCTGAGCCTAATTTCCTCATCTAAAAAGTGGGAGTTATAAAATTACCTTTCTTTCCTTTTTTTATTTATTTTTTTATTTTTTATTTTATTTTATTTTATTTTTGCGGTACTGGGGATTGAACTCAGGGGTATTCTACCTCCGAGCTACACCCCCAGCCCTATTTTTTATTCTTTATTTTGAAACAGGGTCTCACTAAATTGTGAGTGCCTCACTAGGTAGCTGAGGCTGGCCGCGAACCCGGATCCTCCGGTCTCAGCCTCCCGAATGCTGGGATTACAAGTGAACGCCACCACGCCCAGCTTTCTTTCCTTTTTTTAATGGAACTGGGGACTGAACCCAAGGGCATTCTACCTCCAAGCTACACACCTAGCCCTTTTTATTTTATTTTTTTATTTTGAAACAGGGTCTCATTAGGTTGCTGAGAGTCTCACTACTTGCTGAGGCTATTCTCAAACTTTTCAATCCTCCTGTCTCAGCCACCCAAGTACTGGGATTACGGGCAAGTGTTATCATGCTTGGCTTAAAACTACCTTTCTTAAAGGATTGTTATAATTACCTAAGATAACTTATATAATTCACTTTTTATTTTTATTTGGGGGGGGGTACTGAGGAGTGAACCCAGGAGCATTCTACCTCTGAGTTACATCCCCAGCCTTACTTTGGTTTTTTTTTTTTTTTTTTTGAAACAGGTTCTCACTAGGTTGATGAAAGTCTCACTAGTTGCTGAGGCTGTCCTCGAACCTGTGATCCTCCTATCTGTCTCAGCCTCCCAAGTACTGGAATTACAAGAGTGTGCCACCATGCCTGGCTAATAAAGCACTTTTAAACTGTGCTTGGAGCATGTTTTATTGGTTGTGATAATTATTATATTTGTCTTTCCTTCAACATTGTAAGTTCCAAAAACTGGCCCTTTGTAAGAATCCTAACAAATACTCAATGAAGAGCTAACAAGTGGGTCAACTTGTATATGAATCTTAGTTTGGTAATTCCAATGACTAAATAAAATGTCTTCTGACATATGATATTATTGTTGGAATTAGAAAACTAAAATTATTGGATATTTTAAAAGTGGAAAAGATGGAATTTAATAATCCCTAAATTTGTCCTCTTCTGATATGTGAGAAATTCAGGTTATAGTACTTATGGTCAGTCATTCTGTTTTTATTCATGCTTTCAGATTTAAAAATAAATCTGTTTCAGTTTCTAGGAAACAACATAGAAAATATTCTGATGAGATTTACTTAAATGAACTTAAAGTACTTACCAAGAATAGTAGGTGATGAGAAATATTCATAGCTGGGCATGGTGGTGCATACCTGTAATCCAGGCTACTCAGGAGGCCGAGACAGGATCACAGGATCAAGGCCAGCCTCTGCATTTAGCCAGACCCTGTTTCAAAATAAAATAGGGTTGGGTTGTGGCACAGAGGTAGAATGTCCCTGTATTCAATCCCAAGTACCAACAAATAAACACAATATACCAAAAAAATATTGAAACACTGATGTAAATACATATCCAGTTGGGTTATGTGGTAGGAAATGAAAACTTTTAGGTCCAGGTTCATCAAGTTATCCTAATTTTCCCCAGATGAGAAATAAAAGTAGTCACTTTTACTCCCCGTAGTGTTTTGTTTTTTTTTTTTTTTTTTTTTTTGCGGTACTGGGGATTGAACTCAGGGGCATTCTACCTCCAAGCTACACTCCCAGCCCTATTTTTTTATTCTTTATTTTGAAACCAAGTCTCACTAAGTTGCAGAGTGCCTCACTAGGTAGCTGAGGCTGGCCGCGAACCCGGATCCTCCGGTCTCAGCCTCCCGAATGCTGGGATTACAAGCGTGCGCCACCACGCCCGGCTTCCCCGTAGTGTTTAAGAGCACCGATTCTGGAGCAAGCCTACCTGGTTTGAATCCACCTTTGCCTCTTGATAGTTGTATGACCTGGAATTCATTGGTTCATTTGTTACAGCTCAGTTTCCTCATGGGAGTGAAATAATTAGATACATATCCAAAAACATTGTGGAGATGAAGCAAGATAACGTGTTTGTAAAACTACAGAAGAGTTTCTGGAGCAGAATAAGAAATGTTAGCTGTACTTGCTGTTCACTGGCAGGACGAGTCAGCCACAATGTCACTCACCCCCAAAGCAGCACGGACTCCTGTCGTGCGCCCCTGCCTTTTGCCAAAGCCAATTGTATTTGTCAAATATTTGCTGAAGTTTGCCACCTGGTTTTCTTTTAGGGCTCTGCATACCTACACGTGTCTATAACCTAATACATGTTCTCATTGCCCCAGCCTACACCACATGCTCTCCCCTCCCTGTGTGTTCTCTTACTGAAGTTGCTTGCTAACTCTTTGTGCGCTGGTGCACTGGCTTTCCTGCTGTTGTTTAAGCACCTGGGGCGCATCGCTGCAGAGTTCTTGCACCTGGTCCTCCCTTGGCATGGGGGCTCGGCTTGGAGGCTCCCTCACCCAACTGATTTCTGCTCCAGTGTTGCTCCTCGGAGAGATCTTTTTGACTAATCTCTATAGTATTCCCCAATCGTACTCTGCCTCCCACCCCTTTCTGATTTCTCATAGCACTTACCATTACCCGGCAGTAGAGTATGTTGTTTACTTACAGATTCTTTTTAATGTAAAAAAGAAAGAAAAAAAACCCCTCAGAGCTATAAAATTATTTCATTAACTGCTTTGATTGGACATTGTTACCACGCAAAACAGGTGTGTGGGTCCAGATTTTTCCAGTTTTCCAAGGGAACCTAGAATTCAGATTTAATGTGAAACCTATATATTGGCAACTAGGTTGATTTTTGTGAATATTGTGTAAGCTGAGTTTGAACCGTGGTCCATCAGCCCGTATCCTATGTTCTCGAAAGCAGACTTTCTCACTTAATCCAGCTTAACAAAAATGGAAATATTCCAGGTCATTATGTTGCTTATAGGATAAAGAAAATTAGGATTAAGCAAAAAAATATATATGTATATATACGTGTGTGTGTGTGTGTGTGTGTATACATACATGTGTACATGTGCACTTCTGGGCTAAGAATCTTCCCTCATTCATGAAAGTGGAGCCACCTTTAGGTTTTGATACATAGTCCTTTGAATTTGACAACTTTGTTTCTCAGAAAACTGTAGGAATTGCAGCATTATCCACACTACCAGTGGTGTTAATTTGAATTCACACCTACTACGGTCTCAAGTATTTGCTAAACACTCAGGGGTTGAATGTCATGCTGTATTTTAACCAAACTTGTATTTCTAGACGTTTAAGTACCTCGTTTCCCTTTAAAGCCTTTTAGTACAGTGCTTTGGCTTCTTAACAGAAGATCTGGTCTATATATTTTTCAAAGAAGCAAGCAAGCCAAGCATAGTGGCACATGCCTGTAATACCAGGACTTGGGAGGCTTGAAACAGGAGGATCACAGGTTCCAGGCCAGCCTCTGCAACTTAGTTGCAAGACCCTGTTTCAAAAAAAAAAAAAGCCAGGGGTGAGCCGGGGGGTGGTGGCACATGCTTGTAATCCCAGCATTCGGGAGGCTGAGACCAGAGGATCCGGGTTCGGGGCCAGCCTCAGCTACCTAGTGAGGCACTCTGCAACTTAGTGAGACTCGGTTTCAAAATAAAGATAAAAAATAGGGCTGGGGGTATAGCTCGGAGGTAGAATGCCCCTGAGTTCAATCCCCAGTACCACAAAAAAAAAAAAAAAAAAAAAAAAAAAAAAAGCCAGGAGTGTAGCACAGAGGTAAAATGCCCCTGAGTTCAATCCCCAGTAACCCCCCCCCCAAAAAAAAAGAAAGAAAAAAGCAAACCAACTTCCCTCTTTCAACTCCTCCTCCCTGGTCTTGCCCTCCTCTTTCATTTCCTGTGCTCCCTCCCCTCCTCCTCTGCAGATGCACAGCAGGGCTGGCTAGAATCCCCTTCCTCACTGGGCATCGGAAGGGTGCTCTCCTTCCAGAGCCCCTTGAGCCCCAATCCCGGTCCCCGTCTCCTTTGGAGGAAACCACTGCAGTGCATTTAAAGATTCTTCAGATGTGTATATGTCCTGGAAAAAGATAGGGATTTGCATGAGGGAAATTTCTAATCCACTGAGGCAGGTTAGAGTCTGTGGTCTGGGTTGTTTTGTGTTGGAGTCAGTGCTGTTTGGAGAGCCTCTTGGTTGCTGGGTGTGGTCCTATTCCTTGCTGGCTGCTCTCCTTGGTATCCGATCTTGTTGGTCCTCACTTATTTATTCCTTTCTCTCTAGCCCTAGTCACTGCGAGCAGTCTCCCATTCCTAGAGGTTTCCAACAGCACTGCTGTGAACATACTGTTGGGCCGGGCAGGGCTTTCTGCGAGTTTTATTCTGTTCTCTGGGCCATGGGATAGGAGCACACTTAATTCCACTAAGCATCCGAGATTACCCTCTGGAATGACTGGACCCATGCAGCTTCCCAAGAGCTGTGAATGAGTTTCTTGTTCTTTCACATCTCCACCTGGTATTATTTGTATTATTTGACTTGTGGTTTCTAATCTGATGGCTGTAATGTCATTTTTTTGTTGTTTTGTTTTTTGGTGGCACTGGGGACTGAACCCAAGGGTACTCTACCTTTGAGCTATACCTCCAGCCCTATTTTATTTTATTTTTTTATTTTTGAAATAGAGTCTCACTAAGTTGCCAAAAGTCTCAATACTGAGGCTGAGGCTGTCTATGAACTTGGGATTCTCCTGTCTCAGCCTGGGATTACAGGTGTGCACCACCATTGTCATTTTAATGTGCATTTCTCTGATTCTTGGCGAGACAGAGCTTTTCTTTACCTCTTAGCCCTTTGGGTTGTTTACCTTTTCCCAATTATCTGTTTATATCGTATATGCATTTTTCTGTTGGGTGTCTTTTTTTTTTTTCTTGTTTGATCTCGTGTATAGTCTAGATATGAATTCTTGGTCCATTTTTAGATAAGGCACATATCTCCTGTCAGTTCTGTCTCTTATACCCTTTGTTGTAGGTATATCATCAGTGTATTCCATTATGACTTAAGACCTATTTTTAAGAAATCCTTTCTCAGGGATATTTTTAACAGTTGCCTCTGTTAACTTTAGTTATATAGGTTGTGCATTCCTAATTAAAAAAATCTAAAATACTCAACTATTTGAACATTGGTGCTTAACATTTTACATATTTCAGAGCATTTCATATTTCAACTTTTTGGGTTAAAGATGCCCAATTGACAAAAAAAAAGAAAGAAAGAAAGAAAACTTTGCAAATATTTCAATCTGAAAGCCGGGCGTGGTGGCGCATGCTTATAATCCCAGCATTCGGGAGGCTGAGACCAGAGGATCCGGGTTCGCGGCCAGCCTCAGCTACCTAGTGAGGCACTCTGCAACTTAGTGAGACTCGGTTTCAAAATAAAGATAAAAAATAGGGCTGGGGGTATAGCTCGGAGGTAGAATGCCCCTGAGTTCAATCCCCAGTACCACAAAAAATATAGATATATTTCAATCTGAAACAAGCATTCCAAATAAGGTGTATTCAACGTGTACTTTTGTGTGTGTGTGTGTGTGTGTGTGTGTGTGTGGTAATAAGGATTGAATGCAGGAGCATTCTACCTCTGAGGTATACCCTTATCCCTATTTTTTTTTTCTTTTTTACTTTAGAAACAGGGTCTAAGTTATAGAGGGTCTCACTAAGTTGTCCAGGCTGGTAGCAAACCTATCATCCTCCTGTCTCAGCCTCCCAATACTGGGCTTACCAGCCTGTGCCCCCACACCCGGCTCAACCTATGCTTCTTATCTAGAAATTCAATGCATTTGATGCTTTTGTGAATGGTGAACATTTGTCAAATGTAGTTGAAAATGATTCGTAAAAGTAAGCTTAATTTTTCTTTGATCTGTGTTTCATAAAATCTCAAAACTCAGAAAAAAAAAAACATTTTCCCCCACTAAACCTAACCGAATTCTAGAGGAAAGCTATTTTCAATTATAAAGAGGTTTTCTTTGTCCTCTTTTAAAATGGGGAATGGTTCTTGGTTATGAATTGAAGAGGATTCCAAATGCTTGTCTGATGGGAAGGCATTCTCTCTTGCACCAAACAGCGGGCGCTGATGTCACAGGGGTTATAGATGAAAAATGATTGAAATCTCGTGAACAAGTCTTCCCGCTCCGTGTGTACAGCGTAGGCAAAGTTTCTCGAGTTGATGTTAGACACAGTGACGTGTGTTTCTACAAGCAATTTGAGAACCAATCAATACTTCAAACAGTAATACATTTTAGAAAGAGACTTCTCATATAAAGCAATAGAAGTTGCAACTTAGGAATTTGAGTGACTTAAGATAATCACACGTTTTGTGGAGGGGCACCCTGTTCTGTTGACAAGAGACAGGTCATTGCAACTTGTGTGCTAAGCCTGGGTTTTGTAAGGAAATCATGCTGTTTGAGACCCCCCCACCCCCCGGCCATGGTGGCTTTTTAAATCTACCTACCTGCTTATTTCCATTTTGGACTCCTAAGGGGACTTCTACACCTTTAGATAAACGTGGAATACTAGAGCGGAGTTTTATAAATGCCCTGTGTCAGTGTAGCCTCTGAACTCATACTGTTCCGCTCACCACATTTTTATTGGATGTGAATGTCTTTTCATGAAAATACTGCTATTTGTAGGCTCTTCTGTATCATTCTTCCTGCTAGCCATGGAGATGGTAATCTTTTTTTGTTTAAGATGCATCTCAGGGTGTAGAAAGTATCACCAATAGATCATTAATGAGGAACACATAGATAACTTAATATTGTGTGTGTGTGTGTGTGTGTGTGTGTGTGTGTGTGTGTTACTGGGGATTGAACCTAGGGCCATTCTACCTCCAAGCTATGCCCCTTGCCCAATTTTATTTTGGTTTTTGTTTTGAAACAGGATCTCACTAGGTCACTGAGAGTCTCACTACACTGCTGAAGCTGTCCTCAAACCTGAGATTCTTTGTTTCAGCCTCTCACGTACTGGATTACAAACACGTGTCACTATGCCTGGCTAGATTGTGGGTTATTTGATACGGGAAAGAGAATGAAAAACTAAGAAGTAAAGATAATGCCAAATTGACATTCCCAGTGAAGTATATGTACATAGATATGGAGTACACATATTTATGCATATCCCTGACTCTAAGGACACACACACACACACACACACACACACACACACACACGCAAATTTAGAGATATTAAAGCAGTTGTTTGAGCTACCAGTGGTTTACTAATTTTCCAACTGGTAATGGAAATGAAGAATTCAATATGGGCTGTACTTTTGCCTTTTTGTTAATATACTTTTAATACAAAGGAATACTTGAGCCAGGCACGCTGGTGCGCACACCTGTAATCCTAGTTCTTGGGAGGCTGAGACAGGAGGGTTACAGGTTCAAGGCTTGCATGCAGTAACTTAGCAAGACTTAAAAGAATAAAAAGGGTAGAATTTATAGTTGAGTAGTAGAGTGCCCCTGGGCTCAATCCCCAGTACCATACACACACACACACTAAAAAATGTATTTGTTGGCTAGCCAGAGAGATGCCTTTATATTTGCTTAAGGAAATGGAATTCAAGTGGCAGTAAACTACAGATAATAAGAATATATGTTTGGAGGAAAAGCAACAGCAATCAATGTTAATGCAAGTATCTGAGGCAAGGGAAGTTTAGGGAACAGAAATGATTGATAGATAAAGAAAGTGATGTCAAGTCTAAACTAAGTTGGTGTTGGAAGATGGTTTTGAAACAGAGTTGTGATGAGTAAACACATTGCCTTTCCACACATATACCATGTACCTGAAGCTTATGTCCCATCTTCAAAGTCACTGTGTTGTTTTACTACCAGTATTTGGAAAGCTACTGAACCAGGGAGATACAGTTTTTAATTGCTTAGTAAATAAATATCTTCTGATTATAAAATATAGATGGCTTTCCCTTTTATTCTATCCTGCACCAGGGAGATGCAATTTTTTAATTCCTTAGTAAATAAATATCTTCTGATTGTAGAATATAGACGGCTTTACCTTTTATTCTATCCTAGAGGTCATGGCGTCTCCTGCCAAGGTAATGCAAGTGTTTTATGATTCTTGGGACATGTTTCTAAAAGGAAAATCAAGATCATGTTATTCGCTGATAAAATGGCCTTTTTAGGTGTTTTAAATTCATTGAGGATATCATCAGTAGCATCATCATTACTATTAATATAATTATCATCACCACTAGATGGTGCATGGGGAATTGGGGGCTCTGAATATTATAAAATTCATTCTCCTGTCTGCTATCACTAATTGGCTGTTAAGGGAATATAGAAATGGATCAGAGGGTGTTGAAAGGGGGATGGTAACATTTGATGGACTCTTAGTGTTAATTAAAATTATCCTGGAGATTGGGTAGTGGAGTTAGGCGTATCATAAGAGGAGGTCTTCAAAATTTACCCCTTCAAGTATACGTGGAATAGTAAAGTAGCTTTTATAAATATCCTATCCCAGAAACAAGTCTTCCTAAATCATAGTGTGAAAAGGCCTCTCGTGTTCTGCTACAGCTGAGTTCTTGAATCCCTTATTAAACACGACAGCCTGTCTTGACCTGGCTACCCAGCAGGTCTGCATGTGCAAAGTTGTCCGGACTGAAGTCCTGGCTGGACTCCTGGCTTGTCCCCTCTGTGCAGCTGGCCAAGAGACAGAAGAAACGAAATCAAGGTTCTTGACTTGACAGGTGTCATCTTCCAGGACCATCACTTCCTGATTTCTTCTTTCTTCCGGTGATTTTGATAGACTTTAGGGAGTCTCTGCTGTCAGAAAATGTGCTGGTTCTCAACTTCATGTACAATATCTTGTGTCTGGCTTCCTCTAGACTCAAAAGTACAAGAGAAAGGAATTATAACTGGTTCAGTTAAAGTAGTAATTGGGGGAAAAAAAAGGTCATAAATCCAATTCTGGGAAATGCTCCTTTGCTTTGATGATTATGTTTATCCCTATTTCTCCTTCTGCTTAATTTTTGGAAAATGGGATAGAATCACTCATGTAAAAATTTCTTACTTCTCATCTGTGTTTCTAACTGTAGTGAGCTTGGTGCTCAGAATATATTGGGGGGGGAGGACGGCCAATAAAATGAGAATGAATAATGATCCAAAAGACCTATAAAAATATTTTGAACACTGAAATACTTCTTAATATCCTTACATGTAATAGGCCAATAGTGTTTATATCAAATGCCAGGGTAAAACAAGAGTGTTAATGAGTGAAACTGATAGTAAATATATAGCATGGCGAAGAAAATTCGATATATCAAATCTTTGGATAAAACAAAATTTGGATTTGTCACAAGCCACTGAAATAGCTACTTAAAACATGCCAGCACTCTTACCTGGCTATATTCTCAGTGAATCATAAATCCAAAGAAGACTCAAGGTTAAGACCCATGGTTGGAATTTCAGTACAAACAACTGGTTTTTTGTTTTGTTTTGTGTGAAATTGAGTGAGCAGAGAAAGGTAGGGGGTTCTTAAAAGAAAAGTTCTTATTAAGTAATTATCTAGTTGTAATGGGTTAGCAAAGGCCCCTTCTTTTAACTTGAGAAACTAAAATGTATCCTAAGTTATTTAACCTCCCAGATGTTTCTACTCTGAAAAAACCAATACCTTGTCTAAATACTCAGAGCAGAAAATCTATATATATGAGTTATCATCAGCCAAAACATATGACACACACATCAAAATCATGTTTTCTTTCTAAAAGGTCATCAGTTCGGTAGGTAACTGACTTTCTTTATGTAATTCTGTCCATCTTGTTCCCCGTATGCAGCATATGGCTTCTGGTGCAAAAATAGAAGCATAATTTTTTTTTCCCCCTCATACCAGAATTTGACTGCATAGGCATTCTACCTCCAAACTACACTCCCAGCCCTATTTTATTTTTTGCTAGGGCTAGCCTCAAACCTGTGATCCTCCTGTCTCAGCCTCCCAAGTATTAGTATTACAGGTGTGTGCCACCATGCCGGGCTATAATAACTATTTTTGCATGGTTAGGTCCAGATTACACACCCAGAAAATAAAATTGGCCCCACGAAAATATGTTGAGATTTACTTGTGGCAAATTGTGCAATATGCAGATTAATCAGGGGAATACTTTCAGGTTGGTAAAGTACAACAGTGAAATGATTATATAGATATAGATAGATATAGATACACATTCAATATTTTTCAGCTTCATTTTGATTGGTAACATTAATTCAGACATAGTCTTAAGCCTCACAATAACAACTTTCTTTTTTTTTTTTGCGGTACTGGGGATTGAACTCCGGGGCATTCTACCTCCGAGCTAGACCCCCAGCCCTATTTTTTATTCTTTATTTTGAAACCAGGTCTCACTAACTTGCAGAGTGCCTCACTAGGTAGCTGAGGCTGGCCGCGAACCCAGATCCTCCACGCCCGGCTCACAATAACAACTTTCTAAAATACATGTACCCTACTCAGCTTCTTACATTCAGCCCAACAACCACATAGACCCTGATCCTATATGCATTTCATAAAGTTTTGTTAGATTGTTCAAAAGGGGAGAGAAAGAACATAGCGGATTATTATGGAGCCTGGCTCTTCCTTATGTGGGGAAGAAAGGGCCTCCGTGTAAGGGAGCTGTTTGTGAGTCATCGGGATCCATTATCCGTATCTGCTGAAGGGCTGTCAGATAGGAAGTAAATTTAGAGACCTCCTTGGCCCCTTAGCTATTCATCATTGTTGATTGGCTCTGGTGACCGGCAGCGGTATTTTTAGAGAGGGAATGATATGGAATTTCTTCATGTACAGAACATTAGCCGATCCCATTACTCAAAACTACTCAACGAGTCATAGCTGACACTTGACAGAACTACAGAGGAAAAGCAACAGTAGACCTGAGAAACAAAATGCTGCGATCTGTGACGAACATACGGGCACATTCGAGCTGCTCATCACCACTATTAATCCAGTTGGGTACTGCTCCGGTTTGCCAGTGGGAATAAAAATATAATTTTCATAGGAATTGGCTTGATGCGTGTCTCTTTGCCCTATCACGGAGTGAAAAATTGGCCGATTTTTCACATCTTGTACTACCTTCCTTTGAAATATAGCTGACATTTATGCGGTAACAATTGGTACATGAGGGCAGAACACAGGACCTTACAGCAGTCAGCAAGGTCCTATCTCTTGGTTTTCAAATGATGAACGCAGAAAAATTGCCAGTAACTTTTAAATGGCCAACCTCCTGGAGGATAATAATAATAATTTCTAAGACAAATTCCATTTTATTTAGTAGTATCACCTAAACAAAATATATAAAGTTCTTTTCTATGAGAAATGCTGACTGCAGAAACGGATGGCACATCGTTCAGAAGATCAAAAGACCACACCATGTAGATTTTTACCTGTTGATAAATGGCCAGGTCTCATCCAAAGTAGATCCTTTTTCAGCATTCCATCCTTTGACTTTGTGTTTGCACCCTGGTGATCATTTAGATCCGGCTAGTTTGAGGCTAACCAAAAATGGATGGGCAGGCTGTAGGTCTGAAGCCACAAGTGTTACAGCTGAGTTTAATGACCACTTTGGCTGATTAAGTTTCTTTATGTGGTCCATGCATATAATTATTTGGTATAATCCGTTGGTGGTCTTCCAGGCTGTGGAGCAAGAATGAATGGTGAGTCAGAGACAGAAGGTTGGATGTCCAGTGGTGGTTCCTACCCTTTTAAAAATCAGTAAGGGAAGAGACCTTGTGCTCCCTTTGATCATGTGCCAAGGAAAATGATCAGGATTGATCCAGAGAAACTTCTAAGAAGACATCGAAGGAAGTCTGTCTTAAAAATCTTCAGTAGATTGTTTATGTCCAGTGGAGAAGGATACTGAACCTCATTGTAGAATATTCATTGAACCATCACCTTTGTGGCACTTAATATATGGCCAATCTTATTCTGCAAATTTAAAAAAATCTTAGCTCATTTTGTCTGCATGGCTGCCATGTGATGTAGATTCCGTTAGAACCCTCATTTTAAAGATAAGGAAACGCAGGCACAGAAAGTCGAGTAATGGCTGTGTTGGACCTAGTGGGGTCTGACTTCAGAATGCAGGCTCAAATCACTGTCCTGAGTTGCTTCTTAGTAACAGGGTGATTTGTAAATCACGTTGACAGCCAGCGATAAAATGTCCCTCTAACCTAAACTATTTTACTGCTTCATGTCATATCGCTCTGCTCATATAATGTTTTATTGAGACCACTAAGGATTTTTGTTGAATGCCTTGTGTGTTGGCCTTAGAAGAAGTGGCTTTGGATTGTGACATTTACAGCCTGTGTGGCTTTGGCACAGTCACCTTCAGAGTCACTTTCTTCATTTAAATGGGTGTAACTATATAAATCCTGTCAATATTACCAAAGTCAAAATGTTCTGTAAATGTAAAATGCTATAGGAATTGGTTAGGTATCATTCAAAAAGACCAGTGAGAGCTGGGAATGATGGTGCATGCCTATAATCCCAGTATTGAGAGAATTGGACAAGAGGATTGCAGGTTCGCAGCCAGCCTCAGCAAACTTACAGTAAGGCCTTCCAAAAGTTAGTGAGACCTTGTTTCAAAATAATAAATAGGGCTGAGGGTGTAGCTCAGAGGTAGAACACCCCGGGGTTCCATCCCTAGAACCACAAAAAGGGAGATCAGTGATTGTCCAAGGATGAGGCTGCGTGGGACCTCACTCTTTCTACCCCTCCGTTGCCCTGTTATTCTCTGCAGCTGGTCTTGAGGTTTCTCCTTTAGAACTGGTTCTAACTCGATGGTAAACTATATGGCCTCTTAGAGAGTTTACTTTCCTACTTACTATGATAAAAACCAAAAACCACACATGTGATCGTATCATGACATGAACGTGATCCTTGTTTGCAGGAAAGTGGAGCCGTGGAATTCTCCATTCTCGGTGATAAATAACACATTCGCCCAAGTACTTCTAAAATGTATGACTCTCTAGAGAGGAGGGTACCTCTGAGCGCCTCTGTCACTGACCTTGAGCAATGTGATCCTGAACTTCCAAGGCATCGGGCTGAGGTTGAACAGTATTCATCTCTGCTTCTGTGGCTGGTCTTGTAAAGGCTAACTCATGTATGCACAACATGATAGGCCATGTCACGCCTCACAGCCTCTTTCTGTGCTATCCTTTTATACATTTTTTATAAGGCGGAATGTATTCAAAGCATTCTGCCTCCAAAGGCGTTTTACTCTAATGGTTGTGTAGAAATGTTTATTCTCTACTTCTATGTTTTTAAAAAACAAAAGGGTAATCAGAAGCATTTAATTGTGGTAGATGCTCTACAAATAGTAATTAAGAGCTTCTTTTTTTTTTTTTTTAGTTCTGCAAAAGTATAAGCATGTCTGTGAATGAAATGAGGTCCGTTGTCAAGCCTGATTTGCATAGCAAAGGTGTTATGTGGTAGTAGTGCTGAAGCTGAGGGCTCATTGCCCAACTACATGATAAGTAAACTCCACTTAAATGCTTGTATTCTTCATCCCTGTTATCTGTAATCCAAAGCTCACGGTACTGCTTTTAAGAAGTTGCTTACACCAGATTCCTGTTTTTATCTTAAGTGACATACCTCAAAACCACATTCATACCTTCAATTTCCAGATTTTTGAGTAACAATACTAAAAAAAATGTTACTTATGTTTAAAAAAAATAATTTACTTAGTAAGCTACTCTTAATGTCTCCAATTTGTAGACCCCCCCCCCAAAAAATCCACGGAATAGCAGCCTCTAATTTATGCATAAACTTATAGCTAGTTAGTATAAAAGCTAGTTATTAACGTTTAGATTGTTGGCCTTGGATTTTTCCCTACGAATTCGACAGCCTCTCATCTGAATTTCCAAGAGAAATGTTAAGTTAGATAAATAGCTCATCTGGTACAAGGATGAGAAAATGAAAAGTCCGCAGTGTTATTTTACAGCTCAGGAGTTCCTTCTCTTGTCCTTGAATTGTTTGAGCAGGAGACAAGGAGGTCAGCGGACCCCAGTTCTATTTTGGTCCTGACCAGTGACTGGTTGTGTGACCTTTCACAAGTCACTTAACTCCTCTGTCATTCTCTGCGAAATGAGGATGGAGGATCCCTGCTCCCTTGCCTGTCTCAGACAGTGACTTCATCAGGAAAGGTGAGTGGACATGCTCAGACAGATTGGTCCACTTTGGGCACTTCTCCAGGCTACCATCCGGTTGACCTGATACATGAATAAAGCTGAAACTAGATAAGGCTAATGATTTTCCAACAAGAAGATGCACCAGGAAAGACATGTAACCTAACCTTCGTCCCTTTCTGTCTCCCTGTATTAATGCAGATGTGATGGTCCAGAGGTATGATTTTCTTTCACCCTTAAACATTGGATTTCTTGAATGAACTTGAACAGACTAATTTCAGATTATGATTAAAAAAATGGAGTAATAGATTGAATTGGTGAAAGTCAGTAGATGCACTTTCTACAAATCAGATTTGACTTTACTGCAGTCATCTTTTCTTCGAGAACAGTAGATGTCAACCAACTACCTCAGAAGAAGCAGGGGAATTTCCTGTGCTTCAGGATACTAGATGTCATTTCTAGTATCATGACTGGCACTCTCTCTGTGGACGACCCTTTAATAGTGTTTTAACGAAATTTTAAAGAGAAAAGTTGCATTACAACACCAGTGAAATTTATGGTTCCCTCTAGCATAGTGTAGCCATTAATAACTTACTCTATCAACGCCAGGAGAAATATCTTGTTTGGAAATGTCAATTTTGTACCATAAATCTTTAGTTTCTTTTTACTAACAATGTGAACATCTTAAACATTTAAAACTCTTTTATGCCAGGTGTGGTGGCACATGCCTGTAATACCAGTACTTGGGAGACTGAGATAGGAGGATTGCAGGTTTGCAGCCAGCCTCAGCAATTTAGCGAGGCCCTCAGCAACTTAGTGAGACCCTGTTTCAAAATTTTAAAAAGTAAAAAACAACTCTTTTATAAACTGTTATTTCAAGTCCAAAGCCCCAATTAAAAATAGACAGGAGATGGAAATTGGCTTTTCATGGAAGAAGAAATATAGAGTACAGGAGAAAATACCTCCAAACTTGTCCAGTAAACATCAAAGGAACTAGAGCACTATAGAACACTACAAGGCTCAAGAGATGGCTATATCTCTCTTCAAATCTTACTGCACTACTTACTTGGCTATTAGATTTGCCCTCCTTTTTGTTTACTAAGGTATCATTTGCATGCTCTAGAATTCACCGTTTTATGTGCATAGTTTGATGAATCTTGATAATTATATACAATTGGGCAGCTTCCACCACAATCCATTAAGTTCCTTCTTTAAGCATTCACTTTCCAGCAGGTAATTTTCCTTACATCAGGCAGGTCCAGGGCTAATTCTGCAGGTGACCGAAGAGTGCCATCAGCACCAGCAAGCATTCCTGGAACACCTCTTTTGTGTCAGTCACCTCTGAAAGGTACAGAGGATACCATCTTTAAGGAGTGTGTGTACCAGGAAGTATAGGCATTTTCTGACAAAATTGTACATATTTAGCTATTAATTTACACATTGGTGAAGAAAAGGATTCCCTGCTTACTAGTGCCAAAGAGGAAATATTCTCTGAATACTTGATTTATCAAGTAAGATGGTCCCCAATTAGTGGGGCACAGCAGCACACAACTGTAATCCCAGTACTTGGGGGGCTGAGACAGGAAGAGTGCAGGCTCCAGAACAGACTCAGCAACATAGAGACTCTCAGCAACCTAGTAAAATGGTGAGGGGTGTAGCTCGGAGGTATAATTCCCTCGTGTTCAATCCTCAGTACCAAAAGAAAAAAAATTGTGCTCATTTATCCACTTAAGATTCTCCCCATTCTCTACACTCCTTCCTCCAAGAAAAACATTGTTGGATTTTGCTCCGGCTTCTTAATGTTCTACCAGACTTTCACTTCAGGTGTTTCTATTGCTTGTGGAGAACAGAAAAACCTACCAAAACATCAGACTTCAAGCTTCCATCATATCATTTAAAGACAGGCCTAACCCACACATTCTTTGAAATTGAAATTTCCGTCAGTAGCCAGCATCTCCAAAGACCCACCTGGCTTCCAGTCTTGCTCCTCAAAAATATTTTCAGATCAGAAGAGCTCCATTTGGCTGTGGTGAACTCTGAGAGAGCCTTTCCTTTCGCTCTGCGGCATCAGGGAGCCGGGGTGTTGTCGATTTATCCTCCAACTTGCTCGCCTCCCTGCGTCCCTTGTCATCCTGCTATGCTGCAGCTGGTTTGAGCCCTTGATTTCCTAGATTACCACTTGGAAACAGAAGAGGGCCATGGTGCGACCTTCCGCAGCACTAGAGACAGTGCTTCCTAGGTGCTCCTGCCTGAAGCTTTGCCGTTCTTGAGGGCAGAATTACTGCAGGTGTAGCTCCGCTCATCCTCAGATTGGCCTCTCGAGTCGACAGCCGTTCAGCGCGTCCTTTTGCAGAGGTGCTGAGGGCTGGCAGGTGGGTGTGCAGACTGCCAGCGAGCTCAAGGTCTACGGTGTTCCATTCCTTAGACCTCAAGGCATCTTTCTGTCGGGGATGGAAACCACCAACTTAGACCCGCATCTTGGCGGAGAAATTTATAAATCTATACGGTTGGACTTTTCAACTCCATGCTATTTTGCAAATTCAGAAATAATAAAATTCCCGCCAATTTTCAGGCACAGAAAACCAATTTCTCCCTTGATGGGTCCAATTACATGGTTGATATAAAATTTTAAGACCTATCTTAGTGTTTTCTGAGGCTAGTCATTCTCGGTGGGCGTGTGAATAAATAGCACATGTAAGAAGTTAGCCTATTTTTGTAGGTCTGGACTATTTGTGTGAAAGAAATTAGAAAAATTCTTCTAGTGCATGACTATTGAACAGCATTTTCTATTTTGTGGTACCCTTCCTTTCTTCATCTCTCTCTCCTTTGTCTGTCTGTCTGTCTGTCTCTCTCTCTCTCTCTCTCTCTCTCTCTCTCTCTCTCTCCTGCTGTTCCTCCCTCACCTCCTGCCTTCTCTTGTTTTCCTTCTCCTCACCCTTCAACAAATAATTGAGGCCCTACTATGTAGTGGACACCATGTTATGCTGGGGATACAGTGATGGACAGAAACAAAAGCCGTTCATGCTCTTCTACAGCCTATGGTAAAATAGAAGTGCAGACATTCAAACAGTCACAACAAGATGCGTGCATTTCAAATTCTGATGAGCGCAAGGAAGAAAATTTGCCCAGTGCTATAGGCTGGTATCTTTACTTGTTGTATGACTTTTCAGTTGAGGAAAATGGTTTTGCTGTGTATCTCTTTCTTAATGAAGGATGCACCTACAGCACTCGTTCCAGACACTGTCTTTAGGGGGCCCTTATTCGGAATACAGAGACCAGCATGCTAAGAGAAGTGCTCTGATGAGCAGGGAGAGCAGAGATGATAAATGCCTTTAACTGAGGAGATTTACTCCCCAAAGAAGGGCTTAGTCCAGGCTGATGAGGGGTCTTTATTTTGTTGATCTTGCCAAATAACCATATAGGCTAGAATGGATGGCAGAATATGAGTCCATCTTAACGTACCACCCAGGTATGGTACTTCAAATAATTAAGGCATCTTTGGCAACTACCTTTGGTTTCTATCCTGACTTCTGTTGCATTTTCAAGAGGCCATTGAATGAAACATTTATTTCTTAAACACATAGCACTATTCTGTATATGGAGCAATGCTTTCTCTGCTGCAAGGCCTTAACTGTATCTCTGGATCCTTTCTGACTGTGACTCTCGTCATTCCCAGTACTGTACAGAACAGCTTCACTGTGCAGTCTTATTCTCTGCCCCCCCTTTTTTTTCTCTGCAATAAGGATGGCAACCATTAGAATGATGTAAACCACTTACTAATCAGTTTCATAACTAAGACATCTGCTTTACATAATATGGAGACAAATGAAAGCTTTCATGACGTTCAGAAATCATCCAACTTAGAAAACCTAATGGTAAAACCACTTGACTCCTTCTTCCTGGTTTCTGACCAGCTGTATTCTTCAAACAGTAACTATAGAAAGTCATTATTTGCATTAAATCAAAAATGTCTTCAGAAAGTAGTTCTTTCATAGATAATATTCCAAGATACTTCCTAACTTGAAAAATAGTAGATAGGATTTGAGCTCTCTTTGTCCTTCCTCTTAGATTTGCTAAAACTAAGGAAAGTGGCCTTTTAAGAAGCAATCATGAAAAACATTAAAAAAAAAAAAAAAACTTGTCTCCTGCAGATCTTTAGAGTTTCATTTGCACATTTCGGGTATTCATTGGCTAATAAAATAGTTTTTTTTTTTAATTTTTATTTTTAGGGAACTTTGAAACCATGAGAAAAACATAGAAAATTATTTTAGAGTTGAAATTTCATAGAGGTCAATAGCTGATCTATAGGAGTGTTTGGGGATCCTTGTTCAGAGGCAGGTGGGGTCATGGGATCATGGCAAGCTTCCTGGATGAGGAGGGGGAGCATATACCCTCAGCTATAATGCTGTAACATCTGAAACCAAAATTTACAATTTTGAGCCTCAGTTTCTGTCTTAGTCTGCTTTCTGCTGATGTAACAGAATGCCACAGACTGGATATTTTATAAACAAGGAAGGTTCTGGAAATTAGGAGGTCCAAGAGTATGGCATCTGATGAGGGCCGTCATGCTGCATCTTAACATGGGGGAGGGGCAGGCATGTGTGTGAAAGATGGAGAGGAAAACTGGGTCTTGCTATCAGAAGCCCACACCTGAGATCACTAACCCACTCCTATAGTAATGGCATTAATCCCGTCATGAGGGGCCCCAGGGCCTGATCACCTCTTAGAGATCCACCTCTCTCAACTCTCTGCAGTGGGGATTACGTTTCAAAGTGAGTTTTAGAGGGAACAGTCAAGCCATGGCTGTCTCCTAAAGTGTCAGGGAAAAAAGCAAGAGCAGATAACTGGCATCTGGAGTTTCCCAGTTATTGCTGGTCCCTCCTTTCCTAACTCTGCAGTTGCAAATACACGGAGTAAAAGTCATAGATACAAAGGAAAGAGGCACTTCCCGCAATCGGGAAGGTTTGTGGTCCCTGAAGCATCCTTGTTTACAAGGACATTCTGAAAGGTGACATTCAGGTACTTGAAATAGACGGCTTCTCAGGCCACCAGCCACAGCCTCCATGAATCACACTTTTTAGCCTCAAGCCTTTTCTGATTATCCGTTTATAGTTATCATTTCTGACACTGTTCCATTCCTCCCCTTTAGCCACTATAAAATCCATCCTGCATCAGACGTGAAAAAGGATTTAAGAGTAATGGGCCCAGGAAAGCACAGCCATGACTCTGTTGATGCTAGCCAAGTCTTGTGTGGATAGCCCAGTCTAGAACAGGGTTTTAATAGGAAGTAAAGGACCCATGTTTGCTGATAATACTCTGCGATATTAGTAAGGTCTCTGTGCTGGACACCATATCATGTTGGGGCATTTCCTTAAGAGTGGGAGAAGCCAGGGATGGTGGCGCGTGCTTGTAATCCCAGTACTTGGGAGGTTGAGATAAGAAGATCACAGGTTCAAGGGCAGCCTCAGCAACTTAGCAAGGCCCTCTGCAACTTAGTGAGACCCTGTTTCAAAATAGAAAACAGGGCTGAGAGTGTAACTCAGAGATAGAATGGCCTGAGTTCTATCCCCAGTACCACAAAAATAAAAATAGTGGCAGCTATTTGTTCTTCACAGGAAAGAACTTGCCTTTGTTCTTGTGCTGCTCAGATCCCAGCTTTCCCAAAAATAGACCATACAACCATAATCTAGTGAAGTACTTCTAACTAAGCTGAAAGATACATGTGCAGAAGTGTAAAGACCCATGTGTCTTTCTCCCTGCCCCTCCTCGCCCTCTCCCTTCCTCTCCCTCTCTCCTTCTTCTCCTGTCTGTCTCTTTCTCTCTCTCCTCTCCCCTGTCTTTTAGACTCTCAATATTGAAAGATTAAACATTTATTTGTATATACGTCTTTGATAAAGTTATCCTTACTATTCTCGATAGCTTTCCTGTGAAATGAAATTAATTAATTAAATAAATTAATTTCAACTGTTTTTGTGTCTTATTTGAGGACAGGGCAACATCGTTTAGCTTTTTTTTTTTTTTTTTAATTTCTAATAAAGATGGAAATGCGGTACAGGTTGCTCAGTTGGAAATAACTTGTAATACAAATAGGCATGTAATTCATTTCATGTTTTTAATATCTAAAACAGAAACTGATTGAGCATTTTTAAATGAAACATTAGGAATCAATGTTTAAAAATTTCCAAATAGTGATCATTTATGTTGGGCGAATAGGGAGGTTTTTTTAATTGTCGTTATTTTTATTTGTGTGCGTGTGTGTGTGTGTGTGTGTGTGGTACTAGGGATTGAACCCAGGAAAATTCTACCTCTGAGCTACACCCCCATTTTTATATATATATATATATATATATTTTTTTTTTTTTTTTTTTTTTTTAAACAAGATCTCACTAAGTTATGGAGGGCCTCACTAAGTTGTTAAGGCTGGCTTCCTGAAATCCTCATCTCAGCCTCCCGAGTACTGAGATTACAGGAGTGCGCCACCATGCCTGGCTGAACAGGAAGTTTAATAAGGTGTCCATTCATTTATTTATTTATCTGTCCTATGTGTGTCTATTAAAGGCCTGATGTGTTTCAGACACTAAGTTCTGGGTATAAAATGGTACCGTTCAACATTCGTGACCCTTGATCTTATGGAACTTACTGTCATGTGAAATTTCAAAAGAAGCTCAAAAGAATGAAAAATTCCTTTGATATGCATTCATAAATTCTCCTAGTGACTACTTTTTGTGGCTTGTGAATAACCTACTTCAATCTGATTCACATAATCTCGTTTTTATAGCGTGAGTTTATTTCCTGTACACCAAGATGATGGAGGAAAGTACTGACCAAAATGGTCTTTCTTGGAACAATGGGTAGATCCTAAATACACATAGGGCAGAATCCCCCGACCCAGATTGTGTGACATTGTTTTATTACTTACTTCCACCTCATGACTTCCTTTCTAATGGGAGGCACTTAGCTGGACCATTAAGTATGATGGTTTCAGGTTCAACTGGCTCTCCTTTGAAATTTCCACCCGATCAGTGGTGGAAATGGCCAAAAAGTTAGACAAATGTAGTGTGGGAACCTCTGGGCCCCAGCCGAGAGCAGATCATTAAACAAGCAGGTGCCATACAAACCGAACTTCTAAGCACTCGTACACCCGGGACTCGGGGAGGGAAAGAATGGCCATTTCTCTTGTTGGCTGTAAAATTAATTTGCTCGGACATAAATCTCAACTTCTGTGAGCCAGGAACCAGGATTATTCAGTGACCTTTGTTATTTGTAATGTGGCCGGAGGGAAAAGGCCCCTGAGTCTGATACATTGATAAAAAGGACAGGTTTAGGATGCGTGATTTGGTTAAAAAATGAGAGTTTCACACCACCAGCAACCAAATGGCTCAGAGAGGATAACTCAACTTCACAACTCAATTTTGCAAGTACTCTTCCTTTGAGGGATTAAGCTGCTCCACTCACTCCCTTTTTTAATAAACCAATGATCTATTATCTAACCACATGCTTTCCTCAAGTTTCTCCACAGTGGCCCAGTGGTCCAGAGTTGATGCTGTTAAAACACTGATTGTGTCATTTTGTCACAGTGCCTGTCACCTCTCAGTTTCACCACCCAGCTCCTTGCTCTGTCGCTACTGCTTTAAATCCCTGCTGCCCCCATTAAAGTGTCCGCTTGTCTCCTGAAACTCATTCATACTGTTTGTTTTTTATGTCTTCCTTGGCAACTTAATTTATGTGTCTGCCATTTTTCAAACAGAGTAAAACTCTGCGCTTCTCTAAATTTCCTGTTTTTAAAAGCGCAGCCTTTGAGTTTGTGGGGCGTCCACCAATGTCAGCCATCCGTCTCATTCTTCTGTCAACACACACTTACAATTTTCGGTATAATTCCTCAGATTTTCTCTCCATCACTCAGAAAAAAGATTCTTCTGTCCCTTGGTCATAAAATGTTAAATCCCACAACGATGATGATTTGAGCTACTTTATACCCTCTGTGACCGACCAACCAGTGGCCAGTTAAGGACAGCTTATTTCTGATGACTAGTGTCAGAAGACAGCAATATACCCATTCTTCTAAGTTCCTCATTCTCTATTCTTTGGTTTTATGTTTTTTTTTTTCCCACTATCTTTCACATCTTTTTTTTCTTTAATCAAGGAATCTTGAATCTGTTCAGAAACACATCACCTCTTTTCTCTCACACATGTGTTGTATGTATATATGTATTTGTACTAGGGAGTGGACCTAGGGGCATTCTACCTCCAAGCCACACCCTCAGCCCTATTTCATTTATTTTATTTTGAAACAGGGTCTCACTAAGTTGTTGAGACTAGCCTGCAACCTGCGATCTTCCTGTCTCAACCTCCCAAGTACTAGGAGTACAGGTCTGGGCCACCATACCTGGCTTATGTTTTTAACTATACAAATGGACCAGTTGGCCAACATAGATATGAACACAATCCTTGCAAAGGGGATTATAATAGTAAGCAAACTGGGAGTAAGAGAGGAGTCGGGCATCTCTCCAAAAGTTTTCAAGATGGTGTTATACCTAAAGGAACATATATGTAAGTGTGTGTGTGTGTGTGTGTGTGTGTGTGTGTGTTTAAAATTTTATCAGAATAGAAAGGTCATCTTTTCAACACTTTTCCAAAATGGCAAGCTTCATTGATGTGTGTTAAAAAATATTTTTTCTTAATTACCGCTGGTTGCAGCTGATTAATAGTATTTGTTATTAATATTGTCCAAATTTGGAAACTAATGCATTACAGAATTAATATATTGCTAAGAGAAGAGATTAAAAAGTAATGTCTGCAGCTTCTGAGTGACTCCTTAAAGTTTGATAAATTTTATCATGTACACGTTCTTAGTAGTTAGCATTTTATACTTGGTATTGCGTTGTAATCATCTCTGCATTTATCTTCATGTTTGATTGTATATCCTGGGAAACATGTTTGCTTTTCAGGCATCTGTGGTCATTCACACTTTCAGGCATTCATTTATTCAGGTTTTTGTGCCAGTTTTGTTATGGTTCAGGATTTCCCCATTGCTAGAAGTACAGAATGATCTGATGAGATTGTGGAGGAGGTAGAAATTGATGTCCACCATATTTATACAGATTACCTACCCACTCTGATACCCATACCACTTTCTTCTTCTTTTGAAGCATTTATTGCTCTCTACTTTGCATTAAAAGTATGAGATATGAAATGTGTGTATGCAATATAGATTTGCATTAATGACCTTGTGTTCTGAAATGTAAATGTTTTTCATATTTCTAACCAGATTACATATTTTTGAGAGCGCACTCTCTTTTATTTTTTATTTTCCGTGGCACCACAAGCATGATCTCTTACAAAATAGTATATGCTAATCTGGTAATTGTGGGATGAACGAATATTACTGAAACCTGATCTTTTCTTAGGTCACTAAATGTCAGAGTTCTTTTCCTGCTCTACCTTTTCACTACCAGTTTGTACCCAGCTATGTGTTGGAACTTTTCACTACCAGTTTATATACAGCTAGATAAAGAGAAAGGTGTTCCATCCAAAGGTTAGAAATATGAGAATTCTCTGGAAGGAGATTTTAGCGCGTTTGCTTAGTAGCCAAGATATACTAATTGAAACATCCAAGATGAACTCTTGTTGGGTAGAGGTTGTGGGTTTTAACCAAAAAAATAATGCAGAATGATTTGCATTAAGTTCTGAAGTTCCACTGAAAACACTTTATGATAACACTTGAAAGTTTGAATGTTTGCTTCTAAAAACATGGCAGGATAGTAATTGTCTTGGGGGTGGTATTGATGGTATGCCTTAGAAGCTAACAGCAAGGAGCCAGTTTCAAAGATCATAGTGCTCTTAAATGTGCCATAAAGGAAACTAACTCCCTTATGTTTAGCTTCATGGAAGATACTCCATACTAAGAGAAAGGGGGTCATGAAACTTTTTATAGGATTTTGCTACTCAATTTTAAAATTTGGGATTTATCATTTTTGTTGACAAAAGGTTCAGGTAAGTGGCTGTCATTGCCCTACACTTACTAAATCTGTATTGAAAGATGACTTTGACCCCAGTTTTCTTAATCAGTTTGTAAGGTCTAAATATATTAACTACCGTAGAATCATATGTTTATCAATCAAAGGCTGCCTCTTCTAGTACAGTCTATATTCTCTATTAGTGTGGACCCAGAAAGCAAGATTGTATATTTTCAGCTATGTTATGGTAGCAGCCATAGATGGATATTGTGATGACTGGTAGGAATAAACCTTCATGCACTAGATATGCTTTGCAGTTGGTTGCAGCTTAGTAATTTAAAGTTGGCCTTGGTGATTTTTTTCATGGCATGAGAAGGTTCTTTGCTGAAAGAGAGATCATTAAAGAGTTGGCCTACAGACCTAGTTTTGCAGCAGCTTAGATATAAAAGCCAGCACTCCTAAATGATAGCTCTTAATGAAATAATTGGGTTGCTGCTAATTCATGAAGAAAACTCAGCCAGGCATGGTGGCGCACGCCTGTAACCCCAGCACTTGGGAGGCTGAGACAGGAAGACCAACATGAAGCCAGCCTCAGCAACTTAGTGAGGCTTTTAACAACTCAGCAAGACCCTGTTTCCAAATAAAAAAAAAAGGGGGGGGGGGTTGGTCGAAGGTAGAATGCCCCTCATTCCCCAGCATCCTTTCCAAATGAAGAAAATTCATAGCTGTATTATTATTGCTCTATACTTTATATTAAAAGTATTGGGATATGAAGCATGTGTGTATATAGATTTGCATGAATGACCTTGTATTCTGAAGTGTGGTTTTTTTTGAGTAAAGTTTTGAATAGGTGTTAAGTTTTAAATCTTGCATTCATAGGTAAAGCTCTTATAAAAAGTAGAAGACTTGTGATTATTGAAACTTCCTTTTGGACAGAAGGTGCAGTTTCTTTCTATGTATACATATGTGTCCAATCTAGCTCTCCTCAGCCTACCCAGTTTTACTATCTAGGTTTCTTGCTTTGGTCCCCCTGCTTTGTTTGTAAGTGTTTCGCTGCCAATAAAATGCATCCAACCTTGTGTGGTCAAGACAGGAACAAGGAAGAGAAAACAAACATCAACATCATTGCTGTTACTTCTTGCCAAAGATTTACTTCTTGCTAATGAGCTTCTGGGTAGATTTTAATGACATCGTTTCTCCATTTATACCACTTTTTGTTTGTGTGTTTTTGTTTTTTTTAACAAGTAGTTACGTTTTGCTTTTAGGAGGGTGAAGTCCTAGCATATAAGGGAATTGAATATCACGGTGTTGTGGTCTGCTATTTGTTGCTGCGACCAAAATACCTGACACCAACAACTTTAAAGGAGGAAAGATTTATCTTGGCTCATAGTTCTAGTTCACGGTCATCTAACCCCTGTGCTCTAGGCCTGAGGTGAGACAGAATGTCGTGGCAGAGGGCATTGCAGAGGAGAGCTGCTCAACTCATGACAGTCAGGAAGCAGAGAGACAGGACAGGAGATAGCTCCTATGGCCATGCCCCCAGTGACCTGCTTCCTTCACTACGTCCTGCCTGCCTACTGTTTGTACCTCCTCCCAGTAGTCCATTCAAATTGTCCATCAAACGGACAAATGGGTTAATCCACCAGTGAGGCTCTACCTTTCTTACCAATCACTTCCAAAGAGCCCCACCTCTGAACACAGCTGCACTGGAGAAAAAGTCTTCAACATGGCAGCTTTGGGGGGATATTCTAGATCGAAACCCCCCAACCCAGGGAAGGAAATACAGACATGCTTCTGTCATGATGAAGGCAAATCAGCCTAAGAGTACAGCCAACAAGTGCAAATGGACCACACTTCCACACACGTGAGCAATGAAACTGGAGCCCTAGAAATCAACCGAACACTCACGGGGCTGGGTATTAAACAATGACAGGGCCCAATGAAATTGTCTTTGTGTTATAAATTTTCAATTGTAGAAAGTTACAGCTCATTCAAGACCTGATATCCATAATGCAGTCTGACAGCAGCAAAATCACTGCACTGGCAAAAGACCTGAATGAAGAGCAACACTAAATGCCTGCCCGGGAGAGAAAATGACACAGTGTTATCATGTCCAAAGGGTGCCATAGGAAACAGAAGAGCAGGGCTGCCAAATGGACCCTTTAGGCCTGTGTTAACCATGCATCCAAAATAGCGGTCATTTGCGCAGTGAAATTTGCTTTGCTCGAGCACCAGTCAAGTTTCTGGGCCTCAAAACAGGATAAATAAAGATTGGGAGTAATCTAAAAGGCAGTACTGATGGTTAACAGGATAAGAAGATATAGTAATATGAAAAGGGGTAGCCAAAAATATTGGGTCAGCTGTGAGTCATGAAAATGTCATCAACGGTGCTGTTGTGTTTGAAAGGATAAAACTGTGAAGACCTTAAAGAAGGTGGCTGGGCTGCAGGTGGACTTGGGGGTGCCAGCAACTTTTCCATTATAAAGCAGGGAAGCAGGAAATGTAAAAGTGTAGGAAAGATGGCCAACACATCTCATTTCTCCAGAAGAGATCCCAGAGCACAAAAGGAACCATTAGAGAAAAGGAGGAGCCGGACATACTGCATGCCTATAATCCCAGTACTTAGGAAGCTGAGAGTAACTTAGCCAGACTCTCAGAGCAACCTAGCAAGACCCTGTTTCAAAACAAAAAAAAAAAGAAAGAAAGAAAGAAAAGGGCTGGGGGTGTAGCTCGGAGATAGAAAGCCCCTGGGATCAATCCCCAGTAAAACACACACACACACACACACACACACACACACACACACACACACAGAGTCATTTGTGCTCAAGAGAGAATATCAACTCTAGGGCATGGAGTGAGAGGTACTCTCAGCTGTTGTACACTTGTTGCTTCTTTTTGTAAAATTCACCATCGCCTCTCTCCTGCATATTGGTCAAATGGCACAGGCTGTCCTCGTCAGGGGACTTGACCAAAGTCCTACTAACGGATGGATATGGCAAGTACTTGTTAAAGTCAAGTCTGAGGTCTGTGAGTACCAGCATCGCTTGGGGCTGGAGGTATGTATTCCAAGGTCTCTCTCTAGACCTACGGAATCAGACTCTCTAGAGCCTGGGATTTTGCAAGCTCCCAGGCAACTCCTGGCCCTTTGAGAACAGTCACATCGATCCAGCAAATATTTATTGATAGTTTGTAATGTACTGGGCACTTTGCTGGATGCCCGGGGTAGAGCCATGCACAAAACCAGACGTCGAACCTGAACGTGCTACTTAACACTTGATTAAAGCTGTAACAGCCTTGAATTTTAAGGTTCAGAGAGATGCCTGCAAACCCAGAGCTGACATTTTCAATCAATTAGCCAATTAACAAATATTTATTCAGTTCCTGGGAGAAAGGCACTGTGGTAAGCACTTGAGATGATAGAGAATATAATATGGTTCCTGGGCTCCAAAGGATCTGCCGTTCTAGTTACGAAAACGGTGTATGAAAAATTAAATGATAGTGGAAGAGTCAGATAATTCGGTATAACAACACAAAAGGATCCAGAGCACAGTGCATGATGGGTTGCTAAGTGAATGATACAATAAATAGAAGTGTTTGGGGATGTTGTTGTTTGTTTCCTGTTCTCCTGCTTCCCCTGGAATTTTCCACAACCAGATTCCATCCTACTTCTGGTATTTATTTTGAAGTTGATGATGTCAGCTCTCACTCTTAACCAGGGCCCTGTTTTCTACTGTAAGCCATTTGGAATTTTTGGAATGGAGGCCACCTCTGTTTCTGATAGCTTGGCATTCTGCTTGACTTAACATTACCTAACCCTATAGCAGAGGTTAATTACCTAGTTATATAGAGTTTTATTCAGATAAAAAATGCATAGTTCTTCCTTCTCAAAATTTGAACAAATATATATGGCTTATATGTATGAGCATATACATATATATGTATGTTTACAGATCCATGCACATGTATGAAAAATAGAAGGAAGACTCAGAACAGAGTAATCCAACCAAATGATATGAGAACATTTTTGGTCCTTTAAGGTACTAGACATTGCTTAGGTTGACTTTCCAGAGGCAAACAGAATATGCTATCTTGGGATTTTTATTGTTGTTTTTGGTGCTAGAGATTGAACCCAGGACATTCTACCTCCACGCTACACCCCCAGCCCTATTTTATTTTTTATAGAGGCTGGCAAATTGCTGAAGCTGGCTTCAAACCTACAATCTTCCTGTCTCTGCCTCCCTAGTACTGAGATTACAGACGTGCTGTTCTCTTGAGAATTTTTAGAAGCTCAATACTGTGAGTTAATAGCGTTCTATTTAACACTTTACCAGGTCTCCTCGGATCTCCTCTGTGCTTTATGTACTCTGAGTGTAAGGCACATTTTTGGGAGTTGCAACCTTATAACCTCCAGAGGGGGGAAGTGTGATTTGTATGGTACTGTGCTTAAGAGCTTGGATGTTGGAGTCAGACGCTGTTTATTTCTGGGCTTTCTCCTTATATTGGGTGGCCATGGGACTTGTTTTCCTTAGACTCAGTGTTCTCATCTGTAAAATGGCCTGAATATTAGTACTTACCTAATAGGGCTATACAGAATATGAAATAAGCTAATAGATGTTTAAACCCTTACCCAAAGGCCTGGTGTGCAGAGAGTACCAAGTAAATATTGATTCTCATTACTTCATCATAATCTGTAACAAATTAGGTTCTACACAATAAATTATTGGTCTTTTTCAGCAACCATTTCTCTGTGTAGCTCAACAAATGTGTAAACTTTTAAAAATAGGATTATCTGTATTCTTTTAATTATCCAAAATCTAAGTTTTTAGAGATAATCTTCAAATGTGTTTCCCTGTACTCTACAGCCAATGAAAGACAGGAATTTATAAATGCATTATTTAGCAATTCATAGTGCATATACTAACCAATATACACTCAATTTAAGGTGGCAAAAATAATTCGAACAATTTGTCAGTTATACCCTGAAAAGATGGGGTTTGGGAGAAGCAGACTTAGATGATAGATGAATCTCAACTTGGGAATACTTTAAATGAAATTAATTATGTTCCTTAAATGCAAATTTAAAACCCCAAATGTTCTCTCTTGTACATTAAAATAATAATAATTTGAATAAAATTAGCATAATGCGAAACTATACTGAAAGAGAATATAACAGTTCCCACAAAAAGCCCTTGAAATATTGACAGTAATGATTGTAGAATTTTCACTTCCTAGCAGCTATTTCTTGGAGATGTCTACACATTAGATATGAGACCCATTTCTGAAAAACAGAGACATAGGAATTGGAATTACCTTCGTCCTCAGGATCAGGCTGAAGTCCCAGAGGGAACCTGACCATGTTGGATATTTCCTGCGCATTCCAGGCCTAACTGAAACGTAAGAAAACTTCTGAACAGCCATTACTATGCAAGGCAGATAACTCTTCCATGTTTGTCCTGAGTTTCTCCCTGTAGAAACTTCATTTTTCACACAGTACTTACATGCCAAGAAAGAGCTTATAATGTACAAGATACTGTGCTGAGCGCTGTGGCAGTTACCAAGATGAACCTAACCTTCAAAGAATTTCTAATCAAACAGGAAGGATTAGCCTGAGGACATACTGCCAACTTTCTGTTCTAAAAAACATTTGGGCGAGGGCTGCAAGGTGAATGGATTTTGTTGAATGGATGATTTCAAACCTGGCTTTCCTTAAGGAAGCCAGAACACTAAAATGAATGGCATGTGTTCAGTAGGAGACCATCTCCTGAGTGTGTTAAACAGAGCGGTGTTCTCCCTCCTAAACAATTTATAATGATTTAAGATGAAACCTTGGGTGCTGTGACTAAAATGGGCCATAAATTATCAAGTCTAAGAGGGAAAGTCGGCACTTCCCATTACCTTGTGCTTGAGACATATCGAAGGCATTAAGTGCAATGGTATGTGACTAAACCAATGGGAGCTAATGTGTAATTACTGCTTTTTTTTTTTTTAAACGGTATGGCTAGAGCAATTATATTCTATTTATTCTATTTTCCTTTGGAAAGTACAATATGTAATTATAATTAATAACCACAAAGATCGGCTCAATTACTTATCTCATGAAAATGAATCACCATCATCATACTGAGAATTTCTCAACCACCTTGGAATGGGGAATATCGGTAGATATAGTTTTGCTTCAGAGGATATTACTTGCAAGGAAACTGAAATGAATGAATGTGGGGTTTATCCTGAAATGAAGAATTTTAAGTAATGAAAAAAATTATTGCCAGACTTTTGTAGCTTTTTGCTATCTTTAAACTCTGTTATATATTTCAGTTATCACATTTTAGCTGTAAGTTTAAATTTTTAGAGCCAGGCATGGTGATGCACGCCTGTAACCCCAGTACTTGGGAGCCTGAGACACAGGATCGCAGATTCGAAGACAGCCTTAGTGATGTAGCGAGACTCTCGGCAATCAAGTGAGACCCTGCTTCAAAACAAAAATTAAAAAAATAAAAAATATTTTAAAAAATGAAGCAGGGCGTGGTGGCGCACGCTTGTAATTACAGCATTTGGGAGGCTGAGACCAGAGGATCTGGGTTCGAGGCCAGCCTCAGCTACCTAGTGAGGCACTCTGTACCTTAGTGAGACCCTGTTTCAAAATAAAGACTAAAAAAAATAGGGCTGGGGGTATAGTTCGGAGGTAGAACGCCCCTGAGTTCAATCCCCAGTACCACAAAAAATAAATAAATAAAAATGGTGGGGTAGCTCAGAGAAAACCCCTGGGCTCAGTCCCCAGCAACACACACCCACACACCCACCGACATACTTATAGCCAATTGATTTTTGACAAAGGAACCAAAAACATATGCTGGAGAAAAGACAGTCTTTTCAACAAATCATGCTGGGAAAACTAGATATCCATATGTAGAAGAATGAAATTAGACCCCACTCACTTACCCTGCATGGAAGTAAACTCAAGATACATCAAAGACCTAGAAATTAGACCAGCAGTTACCAGCAGAAATTGCAGTTACCAGCAGAAAACACAGGACCAACTCTTTCCAATACTAGTAGAGACTTCCTTAATAAGACCCCCAAAGCTCAAGAAGTAAAACTGAGAATCAGTAACCGGATGGTATCAAGCCTATACTCTCATTTGAACAACTGCCTCATGGCTTAATCAGTTAATCAAACACCTCTAACATGAACTAAATTTGTCTTAAAGGAAATCTAGTTGGTTCACGTTTACTCTTCCCCCGTTAGAAGTATCTACAATGTCAGGAATTCTTCGTGGATGTCATATTTTGACGGTGAAGTGGCCTGTTTCAACCCTCTAGTATTCTTCCCTCTGAAATACTGTCAGCACAGAATAACCTGCAGTTGTCCACCTTTTAGCTTCACGCAGGTCCCTCCATTGATTGAATTGTCTTGGACAAGACTCGTGGCATTTTGAGTGCAGATTTTTAATCATGAAAAAAATGTTTGTTACATTTAAGGGATGTACAAAATACTGAGTTCTACTTATTTTGTCATCTATAAAGTTAGCATGTGGAGACTTAATGTCCCTACATTTGTTAAATTTTAATTTTCTGAAATAATGTCCATCACTTAATTCGCATTAAAAAATAGAGCTATCAAGCCAGGTGTGGTGGCACTCATCTGTATTTGAGAGGTGAGACGGGAGGTATTTGGGAAGCTAAGACAGGAGGATCGCAGGTTCAAGGCCAGCCTCAGCAATTGAATGAGAGTCTCAGCAACTTAGCAGGACCTTCTTTCAAAACAAAACAGAACAAAGATTTTAAAAGGACTGGGAGTGTAGCTCAGATATAGAAGGCCTTTGGCTTCAATCCCCAGTACCACACACACACACACAAAAAAAGCACTAACTTTTAGCATTTTTATTCATTCATAAAATACTGATCTTGCGCATGTTCATTCAGTGCCAATTTTTGAACGCTCGCCATGTGTCAGGTACCGTGCAAGCCCTGGGGATGGACATGGAAGTCTCAACACTTGACTCCTTCGGCAGGAAATCCTTGTGTGCATCATACACCTGGAGCTATGGTTCAGGGCCCGGGGCTGCCTAATCTGCACTGGAGTTATGAGATGGAGTAGAGGGGTTCCCTGGGGGTGTTTCAAAGTCAAGTGAGATTTGGCCAAAGTGCGGAGCCCCACACGGAGGGGGGCAGGGAAGGGTGAGTTGGCACATCTAGGACCCCTGGGTAGAGTAGCACATCTGGAGCGACTTTGAGGGGGATGCTGTGTTAAGAGTAAGGCTAGATTAGCCACCAGCCACCAGCCAGCTCCTAAAAAGCCATGGCCATTCTCAAGAATTTGGAGATGTCTAAAGAGGCTTTAAAAGATCCTAAGATACCTGATATGCCTGAAAACATGCCTGGAATCCCACTACTTGGGAGGCTGATACAGGAGGATCACAGGTTCAAGGACAGCCTCAGCAACTTAGTGAGACTCAGCAACCTAGCCAGACCTTACTTCAAAACAAAAAAAATAAAAAAGGGCTGGGGGGGTATAGCTCAGAGGTAGAATGCCCCTGAGTTTAATCCCCAGGACCACCAAAGGAAAAAAAAATCTAAGGAGCTGGAACAACACGATTCCTTTGGGAGCCAAGTAGAAAGTGAATTAGCATGGTTTAGACTAGACAACCCTGGAATGGAGAGGAATACAAAAGCAACAGACTGTAGATCCTCAGGCCCTTTTGCCATTGACTTTGAAGTGAAGACTAATTAATCATTGCATATTTAGTTGGTTCCTGTTGCATGTGATATGCCTTGATAAATGAAGGAAGAACGGTTAGACCTCGTTCCTGCCCTCAAGACATTGAGAGTCTATTTGGGAAGAAAGATAAGAACAGAACAGAATGTATAGCACAGTGTGTCTTCATTGCTCTGAGTATTTTCACACACAATGTCTCTTTTGATGCTGGAAACAAGTGTGAGCTGTCATAGAGTAACCTACACTTTATAAATGAAAGACTGTACCGCTCTTTATAAGTCAGGAGATAGCATTCCAAACAAGGTCTTTGGACGCCTGGGCATGAGATCTTGTGACTACACTGCACAGTCCTGTTTGTTAAATGCTAGTAACATAATTAAGTAGATATATAAGGTAAAAATGTGTGAGCTTGTATTAAATGTATGTATCAGATGGCTGATCTAGACAGAAACTACTGAAGAAGAATTGATCAGTCTATCTTTTGGATGAAAAAAAATTTTTGTTGTTTTTTTACAGTATTAGGAATTGAACCCAGGGGCATTCTACTTCTGAGCTACACCCCCAGTCCTATTTTACTTTATATTTTGAAACAGGGTTTTGCTAAGTTGCTGAGACTGGCCTTGAGCCCGTGATCCTCCTGTCTCAGCCTCCCATGTTCCTCCTATCTCAGCCTCCCAAGTAGTGGGATTGCAGGTGTGAGCCTCCACACCTGGCTGATGGTTTGCTTCTGGATGGAGTGAGAAGCTATTTCCAGGGGGAGGAAGTGAATGGAGAGAAGGGCAGAGGCAGAAGACAGTGTAAGTCTTTGTGTCCCAGGGTTCTTGGAGGGGAGATAGGAAAAGAATTGAAAGTGCCAATGGGACTCCACATTGAAGAACTTCAAAGTCAAGATGAAAAGTCTGAAGAGAGTGGACGTAGTAGTACAGAGAATGAATAGACAGGAGAGATGTAAAGTCAGAGAGTTAGAAAGACATTCTAGAGGCGAGGTATGCCCTCCCTCCTGTGGGTGAACTTGTTTCATTTGTTTTTGTCTCTCTATTTTATTTTATTGTGTTTGGTTCTGGGGATTGAGCTCTACCCCTACCCCCCTCCCCTTTTATTTTGTATTTTGAAACAGAGTCTCACTAAGTTGTTGAAGGTCTCACTAAGTTGCTGAGTTGGGTCTTGAACCTGCGATCCTCTTGTCTCAGCCTCCCAAGTACTAGAATTACAGACATGTGCCGCCACCCCTGGCTGCTCTTGTTCCTGTTCATTTTTTCTTCTTGTCCTTAATGGACTCACAGTTGTCCCTCTTTCATGTCACATACCTTCCATATTTGAGAGCGTAGGGATGTTTTCCACTTACCCCACCAATTTCCATCTTGTTCATGCCACCTTTTCATAATCCATGCATCCGGGTCAGTGAACTATGTCACTGTTCTTCAATCGCCATGATTCTGATATGTTGAAAATTTGCAAATCTTGTAAATGCTAGACGTGTAGAAAGACAAATTTGCTTCTTTTCAGGTCCTACAGAATCTGCCACTACAGCTAAAGATTTCCATAATTATTATTTTCACTTCGAGTTACATTTTTTGGGTTTTTTTTTTTTTTTTTTTTTGGTCTGGATTACCTTATCCCTCAGGCTTGGTAGATCTTGGCATGTCTGCCTCTGACCATCATCAAATTTTAGGATATCTGCATTTGGAATGAGTTTTCACCCCAGATGAATTACTTGGACTTTTTCTTGTACACATGCCATTTTTTTTCTCTTCTTATCTCTTGTTTACTTCCCATCAGTAACTTCAGACCCCACACATTTTAGCATGCCCAACTTTCTATGTTGTTTCTTCCATTTCACAGCTCCTATCGAAGGCACTCGTCGTCTTCGTCTGGTCTTTGCAGTAGTCTTTTCAATGCCCCCTACACATTTATGTTGGAAGTTATCACACCTGCCTTTGCATCTGGTGCCCTCTTTTATTAAAATCCATTTCTCTTTAAAAGCTATCCCTGAATCTGAAAAACAAAATTTCACAATGGTAGCTATCTTTACCTTATACCCCCAAATGGGGGCGGGGGGGGGGGGAACTATCCAATAAAATGCACAGACTTGCAGCAGCGAGCTCTTAAAATAATCATATTTACAGCGCGGTCATCTATCAATGGCACTGCTACGGATGGAGGAAGCTGCTGAGGACTGTCTGTAGTTAACGCTTTGTGGCACAGTATGCTTTTCTTTTCATTCGCGCTCTCGGCCTCTGGTTGGTGCATTTAATATAGACATTATCTAGTGAAAATGCCACATTTCATAATGTTGGAACGAAGTTCCACAGTAATTGCCTCTGAAAGACATTTGCAGTGCTACATTTATAACTCAGCATCTGACTAATTTACAGCAAGGTCAGAAAAGCAGCAGGCTTCTGAGTAAGAGAGGAAAAAAATGTGTCCCTTATGCTCATAATGATCTACGTAGCTGGGCAATTAGGCAAAATATACAAATTGTAGTTTGATATATTAATATATTTAGCCATGGGGTGTAAAAGTCATAAGGAATGTCACCCACTTGGGACAGAGCACAGTGTGACAGAGAAAATGTGTACAGTTTGCTGCTATATCATGCAATGTGTGTCACTTCTAGTAGAATGAAATTGCTTATTTAACTTTGTTCTCCCAGACATTCCTGCGTTGGTCTGATGCAGAGAAAAAGCAAATTATAAGATTACAAAATGCTTAACAAAGGAAAGAAACTTCAGGAACACGTGTAGAGAAATATAGGCTGTATTTGTTTATTCACTTTTTTAAAAAACACCCCCAGTGAAGCCCCGATTGAGAGGTGGAGAGTTGAAAAATATACCAAGCACCAAGTGTCTCCTGTTTATTTCTGTGTTGTAGGCAAGGCAGCTCCATCGAATTTGAGTATGACTAAATCCAGTCACTTAGTGTAACTGTCTGCCTCCCTATCACGCAATAGCCAAAGGTAATCTGCTTATTAAGCATTTTCCTTTATGATCCCAGCAAGTCCCACGTTCTGGAAGCAAATGTTGTATTTACCATAATCCATGAAAGCAAAAAAGCCTGGGCTAAAAATACAAAACTGAGCGAATGTAAAACACCGCTGCGGCTCAAGTTTTGTAATTGCTCCATAAATGAGACTCGGGCATCTGTGTGGCAGAGATACTTTTATGTCTCCTTGAAAGAGCTGGCTGGGCTGCAGATGGGCTTTCGGGAGCTTTGGGATGCATGGACATCGCTGCAAGAGGTTTTCTGCTGACCGGGCAAATAATAGCAGGTTGTACGTAGGGCTCCCACATTTGAAAGCATGATTGCCTGGTGAGTGATCACATTTAATATGAGAATCAGGTAAAACTGTTCGCCCAGAACCAATTGGTGGGGTGGAGATATTCAAGGGTAGAATTGCTCTGGGAAATCTATATTCTCCTATCAGCCACTGAAGGAGGGTGGTGGCGGGAAGGGGGATAGGGAAGACAGGGAGTAGAGAGGGGAACTGCAGAGAGGACATGGTGAACAGGGAACTCCCTGCAACCACAAGTAAACCAAATGAGCACCAGACCTCCATAGAAGGTAACAAGTGGCTTTATTAATTTTTCTTCCTTTTTAGCTGATGCTTAATGGTGATCATGATTGATGAGCATTAATTTGAGCGTTTTGCATCTTGGGTGCTTGGGGTGATGTTAGCCGTGTAGCTTTCATTTAAAATGTGGGTTGTAGATGCTGCTTGTTTATTTTGTATGAGAAACAATTATTCTCTATACATTTTCCCCCATGGATCAGATATCACTTTAAAATCAGAGAGCCATGGGAGACTATAGGTATTCTTTCCAAATGCTGCTAAACCTGTAAAATTGAGCCAGGCGTGGTGGCACATGCCTGTAATCCCAGTATTTGGGAGGCTGAGACAGAAGGATCGCAGGTTCCAGGCCAGCCTCAGCAAGTTAGTGAAGCCCTCAGCAACTTAGTGAGACCTTGTATCAAAATAAATAATAAAATGGGGCTGGGGGTATAGCTCAGAGGTAGGATGCCATTGGGTTCAATCCTCAATGCCAAAAACAAAACAACAAAAAAACTGTACAGTTTCTCACAACAGCAGAGAGAGAGACAGACAGACAGATAGCTAGACAGACAGACAGACAGGCCTCACTGTGGTCATTCCATATCTGAGGAATCTGGGACTCTTAAGTGACTTGCTCAGGATTACAGACCACGACGGCAGAATCAGATTTGAACTTGGGTTTGGCCACCATCAAAACCCCCTCTCTTTTCCTTTTAGTACACTTCCTAGATATATCTTACAATGTTTTATAGAGAATCATTTTAATGAATGAATGACTAAATGAATGATTTGAATAATGACACCCTTATGGCTATTTTATACACATTTATATGAAGTTTCCCAAAAGGGGGCTGGGATGTAGCTCAGTGGTAAAGCACTGGTCTCGCAAGTGCAATGCCCTGGGTTCAATCTCCAATACCAAAAAGAAAAGACAAAAACAAAAGGAGAAAGTTTCCGCAAAGGAACCAAAGTGTGATTAAGATTCTTACCAGGGTAGTTTTTTAAATATAAGAAACATACTCATATCTTTACACATGTGTTCTAAAAAATAAAATGATAAGCATAATTGTGTTTTAGGTCTGAGCAATCCACAATCTTTGGTAATAAAAAAGGGAGGAAAGGCTTTTGCTACAATCAAAACAAGGAACTTTGTTTCCCCTTGGCTCGTGTCCCTTGCCCAGCCTGAGGGCTTCCTGATGCATTCCTCGCTGGCTGAGTGAACTCACACTCAGAGTGGGCTGGAGGGGAGTGTCACTGGATCACTCCGCCACATTCCACCATCCCCTGGTGGCCAGAAGCTCACGGGCGCTATCTGTGAATTGTGGCGACCTACATTCCTAAATACTGAAATCTTCCTTACGATCCGCAGAGTCCTTCCAGAATCCCTTCCCTCTGCGGCCAGAGGCAGCCTGACTCTCCGTGTCTTTAGAAAGCTCATCTTGCCCTTACAGCCCACGGCCGCATCCCAAAGTGTGTCTGCCTCATACTGTTAGGTTTGCCTGAGCTCCCGGATCAACCCCGAGGGGAAACAACAGCCTGCACAGAGGCCTGCCCTCCCGGACGCCTGCCCTGGCACCTGGCACCGGAAACAGAGTGAAATCAGAATGGTGTGCTGATTTGAAAGAAGACGATGGGCCTGATTTGGAAAATGTACCTGTCCAAATTGATATTCAGATCGCATGGGGCCTTACTAAAAATCATTGGAAATCACTGCATTAGAGCCGTGATATAGGATGTAGGATCACTATATCCTATTTATCTGTCTCATCTCTTTCCTCCCCCTCCCTCCCCAGTATGTGCCAGGCCCTCTGATTAGGTACAAAGATACAGGGTGATAAGAATAGGAAAGTAAAGGAAGCAATGGATTCAAGAGAAAGTTTCACTTGGAATTTTCAGGTTGTTATTTTTATTATTATTTGGCTTGCCTTGTTTCCTTTTTTTTAATTATTTTTAGTGCTGGGGATAGAACCTAGGGGCATTCTACCTCTGAGCAACACCCCCAGCCCCATTTTTTTTTTTTTTTTAAATAGGGTCTCACTAAGTTGCAGAGGGCCTCATTAAGTTGCTGAGGTTGGTTGTGAACCTGTGGCCCTCCTCTTTCAGCCTCTGAAGTACCAGGATTGCAAGTGCGCCATACTGCCCTGCCCAGATTCGGGTTCTTGATTTTGCAAAGATGATGCTTGGGGTCAGGAATCACAGCTTTTATGTGCTCTGGTTGTGTACATTGGTGACACACAGACACAAAACCCGCAGGAGCGATGCCAACAGAGAACAAATATCTGGACGAGGCAAAAAGGTTGAATTTTAGTTTGTTTCTAACTGTTTAAAGAACTCTCGCAATGAAGATGGCTGATTCAGAGGTAGAAGTAATTAAAAACCAACACTGCTTCCCTCCTTTTTTGTTTCTTTTAATATGATGAGCCCCAAGAGCTTCTGTAGTCATTAAAAAATAAAATGCTGGTGCAAAAGCTTGTCCCCATAAGCCTTCTTGAGTGTGACTTCTATGAATATAAACCAGGATGCCTTTGTTAAGTGGAGTAGGCCTGTTAAAATGATGGGAGTTCAGCCTTTTATAATCACCAGGCAATATATGTGTGGCGAGAGGCTCTCTCTCGTGTTGAATGTAGAGTATGAGTGTAGAAACTTACCATCAGCATTTGCTGGTTCCGTTAGGCAGACATTGTCCTAATTATTATCTCCAGCATGCAAAGTGGAGACTGTATGTTCCTGGGTCACTTGAAAACCTATTTTCAGCCAGATGTAGTGGCGCACGCTTGTAATCCCAATACTTGGGAGGCCGAGGAGGATAGCAAATCCGCAGCCAGCCTCAGCAACTTAGTGAGGCCCTCCACAACTTTAAACTAGACTTTCAAAAAAATAATAATAAATAATAAATAAATAGACTAGACTTTCTTTTTTCTTTCACCATAAAAAATAAAAAGGGCGGGGAGTATACCTCAGAGGTGGATGCCCCTGCATTCAATCCCCAGTACCACACACACACACAAAAAAAAGAGGATATTAAAATTGATAGAGTAAAAGGTAGGTCGTCCACCCATACTAAAATTGTTTTGTTTTGTTTTGTTTTAACAACAAGATCCTTAACCTGCATTGCTTTATTCATTGTTCAGGTTTTCCAAAGGTGGTCCTTACCTTCATTTACAGTGCAGAAGAGAAGGGATTGCTTTTGCTGACTGGTCTAAAATATTAGGCCAAGTGTAAATATTAGAAGTGAATTTTGGCCGATGTGCTTCTTTCTCCTATCTTTATCCAATAGGAATGCGGGGCTGTAAATAATTGAAGTGGAGTTCCATCCAGCGGTGGAGACGTATCTGAATTTTAATAAAAGTCAAGGGCAGCTTGATACTCGGCTGGCTGCTAGCAGAGCCACCTACCTTTCCTATCTCGGGTCAGAATAACATTCTGTCCTTTCTCATTCTTGAGATGCGTGGTTTCCTAAAATGACCGTCCTTATTTAAATTAAGGACCCATTTAGAGTTGTTTTAATAATGTATGGTTTCATACATAAGTGGCCTCGTGATTTATTTCACCATTCTTCTTCTCTGTCAGAGTTTTGACTGTTTTGTGAATGAAAGAAACAAAACAAGAGTCATATCTTCCTCCAGCCGGCCCAGCTAGCTGCCCTCCTTGCCCTTGTTGTCTTAAAAGCAAACAAACAAAACCCAAAACAGACCCGTCAATAATGACCAGTCCATGAATTAAAAATTGCCCCTGTGAACCCCCTTGCTGTTTTTTCAGAGGAACTGTTTCCTTGACTAGAACTCACTTAATCTGTGTTCTGTCTGTCTGTCTGTCTATCTATCTATCTATATTTCTATCATCTCTATCATCTCTCCATCTTTCTATCTATCTATCTATCTATCTATCTATCTATCTATCTATCTATCATCTAACAAATCCATCTATCCATTCAACTATTTTCTGAGGATTGAACCCAGGAGCATTCTACCTTTGAGCTACACCCCCAGCCATATATTTTTCATTTTTAACAAGGTCTCCCTAAGTTGTAGAGGGCCTCTTGCTAAGTTGCAGAGGCTGGTCTCAAACCTGCCATCCTCATGTATCAGCCTCCCAAGTACTAGGATTACAGTCATGTGCCACCGTGCCTGACTTGTTAACCCATTTAGGACAGTAACCTTCTCCCGACGTGTGACTAGCCCCTGCCACCCATACCTAAATTATGGATATGCATATTAAGCAGATCCCCCACCTTCATTAGTAGGGGCAATTTTATTTTTCCCACATAGCCCAGTCCAGAGGTTTTACTTTGTCTAGGTGAGACACAAGCCTATTCTATAAACACAGTGTACACATATAGGAGCCTGTGACCAGAGGAGGTGGGATTCCCAGAAGCAAACCCTGGGGCTTTGCACTCTGAGTGTGGCCTCAGGGCGCATCTGGTGTTCCTATTATTTCTAAATCTGCCCGCCCTGCTCTACTTTCTTTGGCTTCTCATCTTTCCCTCTATGCTGAGGTGGAGCACTGCCAAGCTGTCCATGGAACGAATGCTCCACTCTCTGGGTTGCTAATGAAATCTCAGAGACGAGCAGATCGCAAAGTTGTGTGTGTGTGTGTGTGTGTGTGTGTGTGTGTGTGTAGTTAGGGACACATGATTAGGAAGTTACCTCATCATCTTGCATTCTCCCTTGATACATGTTTACTCTGTGCTACACCGTCTGTTCATGTATCCATCTACCCATCCATCCATCCATCCATCCATCCATCCAGGTATATAACTTTTTAGCTAATCTCCAAAAATCCTAATGCCTTTCTGCCATTAAATATGTTCCTAATGCTCGCACAGTTGTACTTCCCAAGGGGAAATGTGGTTTCCAAAATTGATACCATATGACCTTGGGAGGGGAGTCTAAGTTGTTTTCCTTAGCAGTTTGGGTTGTTTTTAATATTTCCGTATCGTCCTGACCTCGACAAGTGTTCAGGTTTCAACATTGGTAATGTTTCCGCTTCATTGCTGTTTTCAGTGTCTTAAGACACAAATTTTTTGGAGTACTTTCATTTTACCTCAATCAGTCTTATGGGGAGGAGGGAGGGAGGAGATGGTGATTTTCAGAGAAAACATGGAACCGAAGGCAGGAACACAGGTGCCACTTGCTCTGTGGTCTGTGACCCCAATTGTTTGGGCATAGTTACTAACTCTGTGGCACTCCAGCAGGGCCAGGAATGTTCACTGTTACAAAAACATGATCCTAACATCCCAAGTCCTAGAGGAATTGACTGCCTTTTCCACATTATTTTGGAAAGGCTTCTTTAGTAGCATTTTAATGACTCCATTGATAGGGGAATTCCCCCTTCAATTGGTTTAATTTGATTGCCCTTGTAAAACTGTTTATAAAAGCAAACAAACGGCCAGGTTTGTTGGCGCATGCCCGTAATTCCAGTACTTGGGAGGTTGAGATACGAGAATGGCAGTATCAAGGCCAGCCTCCTCAACATAGCAAGGCTCTCAACATCTTAGTGAGTGCCTATTCCCAAATTAAAAAAAAAAAAAAAATTAAATAGGATGGGAGTTGTAACTCAGAGGTAGAATGCTCCTGGGTTCAATCCCCAGTACTAACCTCTCTCTCACACACACACACAAATAAATAAATATAAATTTAAAAAATTCAAACAAATGTACAAACCTAAAATCCAAAAGATGCTTGTAACTAACGCCTTTCAAAATGAGGGTACTGCTATACCAATAGTGGTCAGCACTTAACCTCTTGTTTTCAGATCAGCAAAATTTCAGCTGCCTCTGTGTAGTCCAACCTCCCTACAATAAACAGCAACAACGGAGCAAAAAAAAAAAAAAACCTAGGCAGCTGTTTGTTTCTGACTTTCACTTTTGAACTCCCTGTTGAAGCTGCGCCATCCCTAAATTATAATCTCCCATTTATTTCCCATGTGCACAACTCCCTTCTCTTCAAGGAGTCTATTTAGCAAATATTGTCAATTCCGGGAAAATTATGATTGCAATTTTGGTTGCCCCAGTTTACAGCTGCCATATTAACACTGAGAAACTATAGTAATATGCTTTACTATTGTTATTAAAAATAAAGGTAATTATGTCAGTAGTTGTAAAATACTCACAACAATAATGGGGCAGGTAATTCTTCAGGTTCGCTCTTAGACCCCCAACGCCCGTCATGAATGGCGTGAGGTCCTGAAAAGTTTTAAGAGGAGCACAAGTAAACCCAGAGTATTAATGGCTCCTGAAAGGGTGGGACTCATTAGTTGATTAGAACTGTTTGTGAGAAAGGCTTGCTGTTTATAATTTTCATTTCCATGACGACAGATGTTTCCTCACCCAGTTTGTTTTAAGAATAGTGTTAGGCTTTAATTTACAACTGAAAGTTTTCAACCTCAAATCCTGTCATCCCAGTTGAATTCTTAAATTTAAACTTCAGAGCAGGGTACGGTGGTACACATCTGTAATCTCAGTACTTGGGAGATTCAAAGAGGAAGATCACAGGTTCGAAGCCAGGTTCAGCAGCTTAACCAGGCTGTGTCAGCAATTTAGCAAGACCTTGTTTCCAAATAAAAATATATAATTGGTCTGGGGTGTAGCTCCAAGGTAGAATGCCCCTGGATTCAATCCCTAGCATCAAAAAAAAAAAAAAAAAAAAAAAAAAAATCATGGCTTTTTCAATCTACTCCCTAGATTCCAATTCCCGGGTTGGCTCTGTTGGAGAGTTGGATGGCCAGTGTCCTGTGTTTTGTGTGCTTGATTTTTTTTCTTGTTGTTGTTCTGTGAATTTTCCATGGCAAAGGGACCAGAGAGTATGAAAGTAAAGTTGTTATGCAGAGTGATTGTTTTAAATTTTTAATGTTGCTTTAAGACAAGGCTCTCATCCTTGCAGTTGAATGAGGTGGGTAGACTCTTGAGCCCTGGAGTCTGCACAATATACCAGGAGCGTCTACATGGGGAACTCTACACATAATCAGGAGCCACGGTATAGAACCTGTGGCTCTGGAGAATCAGCCTGACCATGAGAGACTCAGTTATTATAGCTTTAAACCAACAGGAGGATCACAGGTTCAAGGCCAGCCTCAGCAAGTAGTGAGACTCTCATCAACCTAGTGAGACCCTGTTTCAAAATAAAACTAAAATAGGGCTGGGAGTGTAGCTCAGAGGTAGAATGCCCCTGGATTCAATCTTCAGCACCACCAAAAATTAAATAACTAAATAAGGGCTTTTTTCTCTTTTTCTTTTTTTTCAATACTGGGGATAGAACTCAGGGGAGTTCTACCTCTGAGCTACAACCCCAGCCCTATTTTTTTTTTATTCTTTATTTTGAAATAGGGTCTCACTAAGTTTTGGAGGGCCTCACTCAGTAGCTGCGGCTGGCTTCGAACCTACGATCCTCCTGTCTCAGCCTTCTATTTTATCTCTTAAAAACCAGAGCATCTCAGTACTTGGGAGGCTGAGACGGGAGGATTGCAGGTTCGCAGCCAGCCTCAGCTACTTAGTGAGACCCTGTTTCAAAATAAAGGATTAAAAAAAAATAGGGCTGGGGATGTAGCTCGGGAGTAGAACACCCCTGGGTTCAATCCTCAGTACTGCAAACACACACACACACACACACACACACACACACACACACACACACACAAGCATCCAGGAGCTTCGTAAACATGACGGATGTGCCCACCCTTTGAGTGAGAGGCCGCCCTCACAGTCTGCCAGAGCCATGTAAAGAAAGGCTTTGTGGGCAACAAGAACTTGAAGGTGTTTTCAAACACTACCCTGAAATTTCCTGCCCTGGTAGCTTGAACAACTTACATCTTAGACCTGGAGTTTGCCTTCGTCAGTGTTCTTCCTGAAGACTGGAGTTGGATGAAAGGAGCCCAGAGGGACAGTGAGACATGGAGGACTTGAACAGCCTGCACTGCCCAACAGAGCTGTAGCAAAAGAGTTGCCTCACCCCAGAAAAACATAAGCATGTGGTCACCATGTCAGCATAGGCCAAACTGTGGACAGAAAGGAAAGAACATTTGTAGGGCTTTACTCAGGACCTTAACTATTAGGTTTTGTGCACGTGACATTTATTTATTTATTTATTTACTTATTTATTTATCGTGGTACTGGGTATTGGACTTAGGGGCATTCTACCTTCAAGCTATACCCCCAGCCCTATTTTTTATTCTTTATTTTGAAACAGGATCTCCCTAAGTTGCAGAGGGCCTCACTAGGTAGCTGAGGCTGGCTGCAAACCCGGATCCTCCGGTCTGAGCCTCCCAAATGCTGGGATTACAAGCGTGCGCCACCACGCCCAGCTTACATGTGACTTTTAAACATGAGAAACTTAAGGACAGTGACAATGTGTCATCTTTGTGCTTTAAATGCAGTACCTGGCACACAGTTGACTCTCAGTAAACGGTTGTCAGATAAATGGAGAAGTTGGCCGTGGTGTCGCACACCTGTAATCCTAGTACTTGGGAAGCTGAGACTGAAGGGTCACAGGTTTGAGGACAGCTTCAGCAAGTAGTGAGACTCTCAGCAACCCAGCTAAACCGAGTTTCAAAAACAAAAAAATAAACCCGGCGTGGTGACACACACCTGTAATCCCAGTACTTGAGAGGCTGAGACAGAAGGATTGCAGGTATTTTAGCGAGACTCTGAGCTACCTAGTGAGACCCTGTTTCAAAATAAATTAAAAAAAAGGGCTGGGGGTGTAGCTTGGTGGTAGAATGTCCCTGAGTTTAATCCCCAGTGTAGGTAGGTAAGTAGGTAGGTGATTGATTGATTGATTGATTGATTGATTGATTGATAGAGTGAGCTGGGTGTGTAGCTCAGAGGAAGAATGTCCCAGGTTCAATTGGAAGGGAGAGAGAGAAGGAAAGAGGTGGAGTAAGTAAATTAATGGAGTCGAGAGCCAGGTCAAATAGCATTAACCATTCAGGAGAAGCTCACATGGACAGATTTGTGTTTTGTCTTTCTAGAGAGACTTCAATTTGCAGAATGACCGCTCTTCTCACTTACTGCTTTTAACTTTATCACCCTTTTAACCTTTTATCTGAGGACCCTAAAAGGACGTTGGAGCAGAACATAAAAATACACCCCATTCCCAAGTCACCCTCCCAAAGGGAAACTCATTTTCCCTTTGCTGTTTTTAGTAGAATCTTCCCAGGACGTGCGCCATGGCTCACAATTCCATAGTTGCCACTGGTGTCTTCAGAATGCATCCAATTTCTGTCATTTATTTGTTTATTTTTGGTACTTGGGATTGAACCCAGGGGGGATTCTGCCTCTGAGCTACCCACCCCCAGCCTTATTTTTTTTGAAACAGGGTCTCACTAAGTTACAAAGGGTCTCACTAAGTTGCTGAGACTGGCTACAAACCTGCAATCCTCCTGTCTCAGCCTCCCAAGTACTGGGATTACAGGTGTGCACATGTTTGGCTATGGAATGGTCAAGGGTAGTTCTAGATACTGACAATAAAACCAGACACATCCAGCAATGTAGAACAGAAGGAAAGATATGGGTTTCCTACATATATGGGTTCCAGGCACCGTGAGGTTGTTGTAGCACGGATTTCTCTGAAAATCACAATCTGCCATGGTCAATCTTAGTGGAGTTCTAAGTTTCAAGAAACAAAAACAGATTACCTGAGCCAAGCACGGTGGTGCACACCTGTAACTGTAGCTACTCTGGAAGCTGAGAAGGAGGCTCTCAAGTTTGAGGCCAGCCTGGGCAATTTAGAGAGATCTTCAGCAATCTAGTGAGACCATTAAAAAAAAAAAACCAGACATAGTGGTACCCGCTTGTAATCCAGGACTTGGGAGGCTGAGACTAGAGGATCAGATCGAAGGTTCAAGTACAGCCTCAGCAAGTGGTAAGGTTCTCATCAACCTAGCAAGACCCTGTTTCAAAATAAAAAAGTTTTAAAAAGGGCATTCGGAAGTAGAATGCCCCTGGGCTCACACTCTAGTGCCATAAACAAACAAACAAATAAATAAGTTAATTAATTATTTAAATAGAGCCTGGCATGTAGCTTAGTGGTTGAGTGCTTGCGTAGCATGGACGAGGCCCTGGGTTCATAAAGAGAGGGAGAGAGAAAGAGGAAAAGAGAGAGAGATTGAGATTGAGATTATCTGGGCTACATTATAAGAAAAATTTCTACCTATGACTGGGCAAAGAAAGGCATTTCTGGATGTCAGCTAAAGCCTGATTTCCCCAAGAAATGAGCAATTAATTTTTTTTCCCTTTCATTCAGGTTGACCCACCCAAACCAAGCTCTTCTAGAAGAGCCTCTTCCCTCTCTTAAATATAGATCGGTAGATACTTAATTTTTAATATTCTTTTGCAGGTTGTTTTCTGACAGGTTATACATATGCTAATAGAAAATGGGCTTATTATTTGAAGCACAGAGCTGCTTGTCACAGAAGCTTCATTAACACTGTTATCACCGCCTGACATTTATCTTATAATTTTCTAGAGCTGACTGTTGTGTCTCCATGGAAACCCAAATTGCAATTGAAACAAGTATGATAATAAAGGCATCCACCAAGATTGACAGCAAGCAAAGCCTGGTAACATTTGTTTATAGTTCCTTCAGTAGCTACAGCTAGAGACAGAATATGCACTTTGGGTCTTTAGAATTAACTCTCTCCTGTCCTTGGTTGCACTGGACTTTGGCTCTGCTGTTGGGAATGAGGGCACTAATTTTTGCTGGAATCATCTCAAGACATTAGGATCATTGAATGTAAAATTAACTGATCTTATTTGGATCCGAGAGGAGTTTCTTCGTGGGTGATGTCGACACTGTGAAATGTTGATCAGTCCGTGAACTGGCAGCTGGTGGAACCCAAGTGGATTTCTTTCAGTGCAGGGAAGCAACCACAGAGTTACACTATTCTTTTTTCCCCCCCCCTTGATATCGAGGAACCTGGACTCTTTCAAGTTCATGATTTCACATCGATTTGGTTGGTGCCTCAAAGCAAAGAGTCACGCAACTGGAGTGGGTCCAGAGTGAATTAATCTGAAATTAATTTGATTCTGAAAGACTCCATCTGGCTGTGTTTGGGAAAGGCAGTTAGACAGATATATAAACACATGATCATCTGTATTCATTGGGCCAGATGTAGTGTCAAAAAATGAAGAAATGGCTTCAAAAAAAATCAGCTATGGGGAATTTTGATATAATGACATTCAGCTTCTTAGAATAACAGCCATTATAATTTAGCATATACTCCTATTTTTATTCTTATTTGTTTAGGGGGTTAGATCTGGTGATGTGTATTCTAAGAAATAAGCAAATTAAACATTAAAGCTTATTTTAATTGGTGACTTTCAGTTGCTAAATGACATTTCTGACATGCTAAGAAAAAGTGAGGGGCCAGGCGTGGTGGTGCACGCTTGTAATCCCAGTACTTGGGAGGCCCAGACTGGAGGATCCAGGTTTGTGGCCAGCCTCAGCTACTTAGTGAGGCCCTCTGCAACTTAGTGAGAACCTGTTTCAAAATAAAGAATAAAAACTAGGACTGGGGGTATAGCTCGGAGGTACAATGCCCCTGGGTTTACCCCCAGTACTGCAAAAAAAAAAAAAGAGAGAGAGAGAAGGCATATATATTTCCAAATCAAAATATGGTATTTGGTATTGATTGCATCTTATAATGTGATCTAGGGACTTAACATCCAGCAAGTAGAATGTCATTTGAACTTTCCCTTTTGCTTTGTGATTTTATAGCATGACAAACCATCATATTTGTATTGTAAGGGAGACACAATAAGCCAACATATATACAACTCTAGAGATCTTTTAGTAACTGTCCAAACTTGGTACATTCTTTTCTGTCACTTTTGTAAGTTTCTTTAATCAGACTATTGGAAAGGCAAATATTTTAGACTACTATGGAGGAATTCAGTGTGGTCACTGTAGCAAATCTGATTGCCTTTTCTTATATCTGATAGAAAAATTCTAGAAAATTCATGCTTAGTCCCTTTAATTGTATCACAGCCATCAATTCAGGATCTTGAATTTCCAATTTTTAAACCTCAACTATACTTTTTGTGATGTTTTCAAGAGAAAGAATTTAATTTTACTTCTGGATTAGTAATGCATTGTTGACTTTGGAAAAAAAACACTCGCAGAAGGAAGTAGCTCGTCCCTCCCTCTGTCTGCCTCCCTTCTTCCTCATTTCTCCCAGAATAACAATAGAAACAATAATGGGTAAGTAAGTCTCAAGTAGAACACTTGGTAAAAAAAATTAACCCCAAGGAAGCTAAAGAGTCTAGGGGCAAAATCAGCTTCTGCAATTCATGACAACAAATTAGAGGGTGAACAAAATTCTGACATCGGATCCCCCATCGAGTTAGAATGAAAGGGTAGCACCTCAGCGCATCCTTGGGGAACAAGTCGGTCTGATCAGCCAAGGTTTGCAGTGTAGTTGAAAGTGCAGCCTCTACGGTTCCAGTGTTCTTCGTTGTCTCATTTTGATGGAATTCTTCTGACAATAAATTATATATTTCCTGGCCTCCTTAAGCAGAATTTATTGGACATGTCACCCTTTAGATGAGAGATGAACTATTTTGCTGGGTTGCTGGCCGGGGCCCCTATTGGGGAATAGCACAGTACCCAGTGGCTTTTATCTGTGAGGCTCTCAGATCCCAGTTCCACCCATGCAAACCCTCCTTCTTGTTTGGTACTTTTAATCTCCTGTGGGTTTGAAATGCAAATGACCAAGGCTGTAACAAACAAACAAAAACCAGCATAAAACAACCCAACTTTGAGAAGCAGAAAGGGGCGCGCTCCGAAAGGCATAAACATCAGGAAGGAAACATGGCGGACGTATGTTTTTGGCTGCTGTGAGACCGTTTTTTCTCTTAACTCTGTTACTGGCATTTCATGAACGTGGGGGGTTTGAAAGCATTACTGGCAAAAAGAAATACACCTGAACCTAGAAAATTGTTAGTCTGTAGAAATTTGTACCTTTCTTCACAAATGGATTCTGTTCTAAGCTAAACTACTGTCATTCAGATGACATAATTAGTTCCCGTTTATTGTCAACTTTTGATTTTCCAGATGAGTGGAAGGAAAACGGTGGCCTTCGTAATTTCCGGTGCCTTTCTTCCAAAGCTCACACTGTGGGCCGCCTTCTCAGGCTAGTGTTCTGTTTCATTTCTATTCCCTGATAACACATCATTTATGACCCAGAAAGGTAGGCCAAAAGCAAGTTGAGGAGACACCAGCCCGAGATTAAATCTTGCCATTGATAGATGATAAAATGAATAATGAATGGACAGATAATCAATATTTAACGGAAAGGTAGATAGAGTTCTGAATACCAGGTACACACAAAGGTCAGCCAAGCCTTTGACCTGTAGTCCAAAGCAGGAAAGCCCCCTGAACAGTTTTGCTGTCATCTAGGCACAAGATGAGCCCCAATCCCAGTACTGGGGAGGCTGAGACAGAGGACTACGGGTTCGAAGCCAGCCTCAACAACTTAGTGAGGCCCTCAGCAACTTAGTGAGCCCTATTTCCAAAAAAAAAGATGAGCCTCAGAATTATTGCAGGGATAAGTGAATCCAACAGGCTTTTAGGGAAAATAGGTATGACTCAGTAACGCGTTGGTAAGAACTGCATTGACTCTCGGATCTAATAGAACAGTGCAAGAAAGATAGGATAGCATGTTTCTTTATAATAGTGGTGGCAAATCATATAACATGTGATTTTAATCTTTACTGCTCTTCAGACTTCTTGCTCTATTAATCTACTCATTCAGAAAGTATGCATTGAAGCCAGGCGTGGTGGCACACGCTTGTAATCCCAGCATTCAGGAGGCTGAGACCGGAGGATCTGTGTACTCGGCCAGCCTCAGCTACCTAGTGAGGCCCTCCGCAACTTAGTGAGACTTGGTTTCAAAATAAAGAATAAAAAATAGGGCTAGGGGTATAGCTCGGAGGTAGAACGCCCCTGAGTTCAATCTCCAGTACTGCAAAAAAAAAAAGAAAGTATGCATTGAAGATGTTACTGAATTCAAGACACAGTGCCCACCTTCTAAATCAGGCCTTCCCTGACCTATGTATGTAGGTATGTATGTATGTATATATGGTGGTCTTGAGTATTGGACCCCGGGGGTGTTCTACTCTGAGCTACACACCCCAGCCCTTTTTATTTTTTGTTTTGAAACAGAGTCTCATTACGTTGCTGAGAGTCTCACTAGGCTGCTGAGGCTGGCCTTGAACTTGTGATCCTCCTGTCTCCCAAGTACTGGTATTATAGACGGGCACCACCACACCCGGCTCTGACCTCTGTATTTAAACTTGCAACCTTATACTTAACACACTGTTCCTCCCCTCATTATCTTATTTTTTCTCCACTGAAATGCTCTCCTTTTAGTAGCACTTTTATTTATTTTGCTTATCTTATGTCTCCCTCTAGAATACAAGCTTCGTAAGAGCCATTTTATCCCTGTTTTACTAATTGCTCTATGCCTTGCATCCTGAATAACGCCTAGAGAGTGGGAATCACTTAATAAATATTTATTGAATTAATGATTGAATAAGACTAAGACATCCCTGTCATCCAGAATTTCACGGTTTCCCCATATACCTGGTTAGGGGTTCAGTTCATTATTATTTCTGTAGATTTCCCGGTCAGAGAGGGAAAGAGGTCAGAATAAGCAGTTTGTATTATTCAGTGTTCTGTGCGAGACACTGCATCCACTCTCAGATTATTGGTGGGAGGGGAACCTGAACTAGTAAGAAAAAAAAAAAAAAAAAAAAACCAAGGAAGTTGCCCATGATACTTTGTTGGAGGAGAAGACAGGAAAAGGTTATTTTCAGATGTGCTAAAGTTGAGGTGGTGCTAGGGAGTTCTGTCAGATTAGAATTGAATGGTGAAGACTAGGGAAACTATTTTCATAGTGTTAGGGTGAAAGAAAGGATATTTGAGCATGGGTAACCTCTGCGCAGGGGTTCACACCCAGGCGTTCTCACAGAGTAGAAGAGTGGAGAGTGGAGGTGGCCATAGGCTCCTAAGATGCCGCATCTCAAGCTTGGGTTGAAGGCCAAAGCACTGATCCGGAAGTGAAGCCGCCAGTGCGCATGTCCAGCAGTCCTGCCAGGCATCTGCTGCGCTTACTTTTCGGAAGTTCCCAGGACCTAAGTCTCATGCGCATGCTCAGTGACACAGGGGTGGTGCTCCCCAGCTGTTCTCCCTGAAGACCCCGCTCCTTTGCTAGATCAACCTTTTGTTTTTGTTGTTGTTTCTTTCAATCATATGTAGACTAAGTGGTAGAGCTTATCATCCATTGGCTTTTTTTTTTTTTTTCAAATCCAGTTAAACATTGACTATAGAATGCCGTGAAGTTTAGATAGCTGAAGGCCCTGTCCCCTTGGCTGCAGGAGACACTTGTTTCTGACTTCTTGTAGGCCGTTATATGTTGCTCTGCTACAGGCCATATCATGTTGGGTTTGGGGTTTATTTCTGTCTCTTTTCATGGACTATGAGCATATGAGCATCTTTTTTTTTTTTTAATGTTACTGGGGGTTGAACCCAGGGGCATTCTACCACTGGGCTACACTAGGTTGCTGAGAGTTTCACTACGATGCTGAGGCTGGTCTCAAACCAACAATCCTCCTGTCTCAGCCTCCCAAGTACTGGTATTACAGGCATGCAGCACCATGCCCAGCTTGGCTATAAGCCTCTTAAGAGCATAAATTACATACTTCTCAGACCTCTCTTCTTCAAACCAAGCTTGTGCCTAACATAAGGCAAGTCTTTATTAATGGGGTTAGAATGAAAAGGAAAGAAAAAGGACTTGGTCTGCGAATAAATTGCAGGGTGTTTGAAATTCTGCAAGGAAGAATCATCTGCTTCGACCAGCCAGTGTTTTTGCAGTGAGTGGAGGGGGTTACGAGTCCACCTTGAATGCCATCTCTTGCATAAATAAGTCCAGGCAAAGTATTTCCCCTGGTGGCTAAAGCAGAAGTTATTTGCCTTTAGAACTGCAGCTGCTAAAACCTGGTCTGCAGGGACCCCGGCATTGTATGTGTTGTGTTTGTTCTTCTTGGTGCACCTCCCTTATTTTCATTACTTGCTGCTAGACTCTGAATGGGAGGGGGGAAAGGTATTTTTGTTAATAAAAAAAAAAAATCAGTGTTCAGTTTGGGAAGTATGGACCCATGTTGAATTTCCAGGGCATTTGTCTTCATTTTATAATGATTTGCTTTTCAGTTAATTGATGACCAAACTAATCTCTCAATCATCCAAAAGAGCCATTTCCAATTACTTATCCACAGCAAACAGGCAAATTGGGCAGTGTTGAGCTACGGACAAGTAAATCAGACCAGGAGGGCACCCTAGGTCTGCTGCTGGGAGGATGGCTGGGGGGCTCTGCCTGCCGGAGGAGTTGTCTCAGCTGTGAAGTGGGGGCACTAGTAGTGACCTCAGCCATCGGGGAGAGGATTCATCAGGGTGAACCCCAGAAGCACTTTGGAAAATGTGAAACCCTCTGTAAATCTCCTTTGTGATGATTATTGCCCTGTTGCCATTTCTAAAAGTTCATCTAAAACCCCCTACCCTTCCCAGTGCAAATGCTTCCCGCTCAGCCCTAAGGTCCACAGAACTATTTCTGATAAATCACGCGAAGAGATGAGTTTCCTGGGTGGAGTCTATAGCCAATGCCTGGCTGCCTTCCCAGCGAGCGTTATTACATGCCCCACCATAGGTACCCCCTGCGTGTCTCTGAATTTACTTCTTTGTGGGGGTTTTCCAGTTTTCTGCTCTTTACTAGCAGTCAAATGGAGATAAGGTAATCAGGTTTCCTTCTTACTTGGTGAGTCCAATGCTGGTTTGCCGTGACCTTTTCTGCAGGGATGACTCCCTAGGAGTCAAGATCACATTCTACCCTGGTAAACACATGTATAGCTTTTAGTCTTCCAACCAAATGCAATCCAACAGTAACTCCAGTGATCCAGCAGCATGCCTATCACAAATACGTCCTTTCTTAATGGTCTGCGAAGGAAGGTGTTGCTTTATACATCCTTACAATTTTATTTTTCACATTTTGTCAGCACCTAGAAATGTGCATATCACATGTATGTGTACACCAAGGAACCTTGAACCTTTTCTTCAGAGGAGCTCAAACTAATTTGCTTGCAATTTGAGCACTGGAGAAGGGTTTTGCCTCTTTCTTGTACTTAGGGTTTTCTTTGTTGCAGTTAATCTTCCTTGAGGATTCACTGGCTAATGTATGGCAGTCTCACCTCAGAGCTTTGGGGCCTCATTCTCTAATTGGTCTGGCTGTGACTCAAAAGGTTTTGCTACACATGATAAACGGCACCAATACCCCCCAAGTAAATACAGGGGCATCATCATGTTCAAGTCTTTTTGGTGGTGTAACCGATAGCCAGTGAGTTTTCAGTTTACCAAAAGTATTCAGCCAGCCAAGTGTGGTGATGGCACAAGTGTGGTGATTCCCAGAACCTGAGAAGCTGAGATAGGAAGATTGCAGGTTCGCAACCAGCCTGAGCAACTTAGCAATGCCCTCTGCAACTTAATGAGTCCCTGCTTCAATATAAAAAATAAAACAGGGCTGGGAGTGTAGCTCAGAGGTAGAATGTCCCTGGCTTCAATCCCCAGTAAAAGACAGACAGACAGACACACACACACACACGATTCAGCCACCAATGATCACTCTCCAGATAGCTGCTGTATGGGACCAGTAGCTGACTGAGCCCTTTTGAAAGGCAGTCTCAGAAGATGGAGGTTTTCTTCCTGGTACCATAAAGTGGTTCATTTTAAAAAGAGTTGGGATTCCCAGAGGTTGGGGTTGAAGAGCAACAGATTCTACTTTCTAAAGTGAGAGACTGCGGCAAGCTTGCAGTGACAGTAAGCCACCCAGGGTGGGTGGTTCACAATCTTTGGCATGTTCTCCAAAGGGTAGAGTAGGAAAAGCTGCTGCCTGTGCTGAGGGGCAAGTTTATGGAAAAGAAAATGGTCTTCTTAGATAACCAACACCATCAAGGTGGACAGTGTAAAAGATTGTTCATATTTGTGTGTGTGTGTGTGTGTGTGTGTGTGTGTGTGTGTGTAACGGTACTCTGCAGCATTCTACTACTGAGCTACACCCCAACCCTTCTCATTTTAGCTTTTATTTTGAAACAGGGTCTTGATAGATTATTGAGAGTCTTGCTGACTTGCTGAGGCTGCCCTTGAACCTGCAATCCTCTTGTCTCAGCCTCCCAAGTACCCAGGTGTGTGCCACCACGTCTGGATAAGATTGTTAATACTGATGAATTCCATGCTATCATGCCTATTCCATTGCCTGCCAGAGGCACCCAGGCCCTCTGCCAGGTCCTTTTTTTTTTTTTTTTTTTTTTTTTTTTTGCTTTTGCCGTATGCAACTCAGTCTTGGATAGTTTCCTGTGATAACCAGACAAAGCCTGTTTCTTCCTGTGCTATTACTTAAGTACAACTGATATTTAAAAATGACTCTCGAGCCCTCTGAAAGATGGCTTGTCAGCTGACCGAAATGACGGGGCTGCAGCTAGGAAATTAGCAAGAGCCCTGGCACAAATTGAGAGAGATGGTTCTCTGGTGGCCCCCCTCCCCTTGCAGCCGGCCACTCAGGGCTCTGTCTGAGCCTGCAGGCTGCTCTCCACAGCACAGATGACATCTTGTCAACCCTCTGGACCGTACGTAGCCGCCTGCTAGCCTGGGGAACTGAATTGGACGCAGAAGGAGAATCGCACCAAGGTTTCAGGCAGCTGGTCATATTTTCTAAATGATCTTTTCCATAAGTCAGTCTCTACATCCAAACCATAGCCACAGCGTTGTAGAGATTAAGAACCAGGTGGAAGCTCTTCTGCCTCCTGGTTTTACAAGTGAAGAAACTGAGGTAGAGACTTACAGGAATCGCCTACGATCCCACAGTTAAATTGATGCTGAGCCAAGAAAAAGAACCCAGGTGCAGGAGCCCGCAACCTACTGACCTACAGTCCAGTGTCGTAGCACCGAGACCATCTTCCTGCTGCCCTCCTTTTATGAACCATTTCCCCACAAAATGATATGCTGAGATAAATCTCAGATCTAATCAGTGTTTAACAAGAAAGAAAAAGGAAGAGAAATATATTTGCATCTAGAGCTATTTAAATGCAGTTAAATGAAAATTCAGTTCCTCCCCTGCGGTAGCCAAGTTTCAAGCATTTAGTAGCCACATGTGTCTCGTGGCTGTCAGGTTGTATTGTGTAGATACGGATCACTTCCATCGTGGCACAGACTTGGAGAGCACTGATGTAGGTCATTCCAGGAAACAGAGTAAGAGGGAAAAAAAAATAGTAGTAGAGCAATAAGACTATTCCTAACTGCCAGGGAGATTAGCTACCTTTAAACAAAAATTTTCTAAGACAATTCATCTTTTTATGTGGTTGCTTAGTGTATGTGCTGAAGGTGACATCTTATGTTCATTTTACAACATTGATATAATTTTCTCTGGCCCGCTTGGTATTTCTCATAACCATTTTGTAAGTGTGTTGCTCTTCTTTCTGTAGAGATAAAGGAAGTGTAACACAGGAAGTTATCCAAGGACGAGATGAAAGATTAGAAATCTCAATTCTCTTGTTTTCATTCTCCAAAAGGCAGCCTGCAAAACACTTGGCCCTCTAAAAAGCCTGTCATCCTGGAATTAGCAATGCGTTGAGTCAATCAGTATCTTTTAAATAATGTTTTTACTTCTTTAGAGGAACCTCAGAAGATTTCACATATCCTCTATTGATCTAGGTCTTTTTACTAGAAAATAGAGTAGGGAAGTAGGTCAGCACCGTACTAAAAGCAGAGAGTAAGCAGTCTCATTTTTTTTCCCCCCAACATCATATTTTCGTCTTGGCTCTGAGAGTGATACCAACAATACCCACTGGCTTGGCGCTTTCTGACTTACAGTCCAATTCCATATGGCATCCATCCTGCAGGAGCCTTGTGGTTGGCTTCTTGCCAAGGGCAAAGGCAGAATTGGCACTCAGGGTCTTGTTGCAGTTTGTAGGTGAGGTGCCAGCCGAGCTGTATATGCGCCTGTGTCCAGGGCCTGCCAGTGGTCACCAAGCCCACGAAAAGCATTGCCCTAAAGAAACCCAGTTCATGGAGTAGGAAGGAAACACAGTTGGCTTTTTTTGTTTTGTTTTGTTTTGTGGTACTGGGGATTGAACTCAGAGGCATTCTATCTGAGCTACACGCCCAGCCTTGTTTTATTTATTATTTTGAAACAGGGTCTTGCTAAGTTGCTGAGAGCCTTGTTAAAGTTGCTGAGGTTGGCTTCGAACCCGTGAGTCTCCTGTCTCAGCTTCCCAAGTCCTGGGATTACAGTTATGTGCCACCAGGCCTGGCTGACAATTGGCTTTTAAATCATGCTCTATCCACATTCTACAGTCACTATTTCTTAGGGGCATGACAATGGAAAGACACATTGCCCCTGTGTTTCTCAACTCCATCAGCTCTACAACGAAGATGCTATCAACCAGAGCTGTTGTGATATTGTATGTCAAGGACTTGGCTAGGAGTAGGCCCTCAAGAAGTATTATTTGATTCTGAATCTCAATTTCTGCACTGTAAAAGGCACTGTCTGGGTGCCAAAGATGGTAGGGAGTGAAGAGGAAAGGAGCTAGCCTGCTTTTCTAAGCCAATCAGATTCTTGTAAATAGCGGTCTCACTGAGGGTCTTGTCGAGATTTAGCGTGTCTCTCCCCATAATTACCTCTCTGTGAAGAGCATGTTGGATCTCTATGGCCTTGGGCAAGTACCCCCAAAGGGTTAACTGTGCCTACAGCCCCACAAAGGACAAAAGAAGTCTGTGAGTCTCTCCCAGAAATGAGCATCATCCAGGAAGTCAGGGAACCAAAGAAGAAGTTTGTGTAGAATACAGCAAAATTAACCCACCTGTTGGAATACCATAAGTATTCAAGATATGGGATTCAGTAACAATGGGGTGATCAGTGGGACTTGACCACCATCTATTCTTCCTGAAAGCATTTGATTAGAAGATGTGGCCCTGTCCCCTCTGTCTCTTTTTGTCAACATCTCTCTCTCTTCATGATTGCTTTTTCTTTCCTACCCTTGATTTTGATCTATCCTGCCCTTCAGATTTCTATTTTGTGTTGAACTTGCTGCTTTTATTTATACTGAAAAGATTTCATTGACCCATCAGCCAAAAATATATGGGAATTGGGGGGGGGGGGAGCACCAAACAAAAAAAGAAGGCATGGCGATGTTTTTCATTTACATGACAGCATTTAGTTGTCCATGGTTGGATTTACTTAAGTTGTTGTGCTCTTAGCACTTGATATGCTTCTTTGGAATGTGCATCTTTGCCCTTGGCAAAATAGATAATAAGTAAATAATGCAAATGGGCATACAGGAAAGGATGTAGATTTGGACAAGGGACGACCTTGTCAATGGGATTCTTTGGGAATGAAGAGGGAAGGAATCTGTGGACCTGAGGCACTGTAAATGTGAACTTTAAAAGAGACTTAAAGGACTCCAGCACTTTCCCATGGACAGAAAGAGGGAAACTGCATGTGTATGTTTGTGCCTTTTACTTAGTGGCGTGATTACAGAGACCCAGTAGGACTGGCTCTGGGTTTAGTCTTCCCATCGATTTGCTGTGAGCTGTTCACTCTCAATCCAAGCCAGATCGGATAGAATATTTGACCACATGGTGGGTTAGAACTATTTTGCACTTTGAAGCCCAGTGGGCCTGAGTTTGAATTCTAGCTCTACAGTTTATAAGCTGGTAATCTTAGGAAAGGAATATGTTTCTTAGATGTTGGCATCTGAAGAGTACTATATTCTCATCGGGGTGTTTTAAGGAGTAAAAACATTAAGTACCTAGCAGAGTACCTGGTGTACAATAAAAGGTGCATGTTGTTATTATTGAGGATATAATGGTGTTTGGGTCTATCCTAACCAAATTTAGGATTCAGAAGTAAATTTGTGGTGGTCCTCACATGAGTGCATCACAAACACAAAAAAGGAATTAACAGCAGAAATCACTGATGTTTATAGTGCACTCATTCTGCGTTACGGCCTGTACTAAGCATGTAGCTCTATGGGCTGGAGTGTGTAGTTCCCACTTTATAGATGAAGGGTGTGAGACCCAGAGTAGCACAGTTCAGAAGTCGTAGTGCCAGGATTCAGAGGCCGTGCCCAGCCCCTGCACTGTGCTGTGTCAACATGGTGAGAGGTCTCTAGGTCTCTGACCTAGAGGGATGATAAATCTGCATCCACCTGCATGAAGACCAAAGGTTTAAGGCATGAGCCCTCTGCTCAGCTTTCTTTCCTTTATGCATCTCTGCCAGTTTGTATGTTTCATAAAAGCCCTCTCCTTTGGGGACACATTGAGGAATGCTTTCTCTAGAACACCAGGTTTCAATAGTAGGACAAGTGTACAAGGGTGGTCTGTACGGACAAGATGCAGGCAGCCCCATTTTTTTTCGAACTTCCGTTTTCTGTTAGCTGAGACTTGTGGCAGTACCTTCCTCTTTGCATTCTAGCTGGTTGTCAACAGCAATAACCACGAGTCCTTCCTGTCCCCAAAATAAGTCTTGCCACACTCGCAGCCCTCATCGAGCTGTGGTAAACACTACGCTTGCTCCGTTCCTCATGGGGCCCTCCCACCTCCGCCCTTCTCAAGTCACAGCTTCACAGGGTTAAAAGTGTTTATTGAATTCTCAGAGAGCAATTGGGAAGGAAGTATAGGTGTACAGGAACAAGATAAATGCTTTGGCTCTAATATAAACAAGCATTACATTTATACCTAAATTGTCGAAAGAAGATTTTGTGCTCAATATTTTATTCAGCAGAACATTTTTTATAACAATAAAGTTGATTAGGGGAAGCTCTGCAAATGCTTCAAGTGAGACAGTCTGATTGTTTATCTCTAGGATAAAAACACGAAGCAGTAAAATAGGGAGGAGGAGAAGCCACGGCAATTGAAGCTAAGACCTAGCTAAGAGTAGTTGACATTATTTCCCTCTCTGGATTAAATCTAATTGAGGACTTCTCCTTTCCACAGAACTTTTTAGAAATATTCTTGAACCATCACTATGGGGTCCCTTTCTCTCTCTCTCTCTCTCTCTCTCTCTCTCTCTCTCTCTCTCTCTCTCTCTCTCTCTCTGCTCAAGACTTGTTGCCTGGACCTACACCAGATTTAAAGCTCTCCTGTCTGATGGCTGTAACCAAATAAGGAACTCTGCTTAAGGTCTTTGAATACCTTGTTCTTATTTCCCTGAGGCTACAGTGAAATCACACCAGTAGTTTGCACTTTAGTTCTACTCAGTGCTGTCTCCTTTCTGACCTTTCTGATCTTTCAGCTCCTGGGCAGAGGGGTGGTCTTGAGCCAGGCTTTGTGGAAACTGTGTCTGCCAGGTTTGCACTTGTCCCTGTGCCTTCTGTTTTCACTCCTGGGCTGAGCTGCTAAGCCTGGAAGGCAGCACTGCAAAGAGTGGTGGCCTTCTTCCTTGGCAGAGTGGCCATAGAGGAAGCATTTCAGGGGGTGGGCGGGGACCTGGAAGAAAAGGATGTGTGCTTTTGCTTTGTTATTTACTCTAGCTCAAATTGAGGGGGGTTTGCTTGGGGGATGTATTCCAGGATGGTGACCAGAGTTGCAGACTTGAAACAAGCGTGGGGGGGAGGGGGTTGAGGAGCAACATCAGGGAGACAGCTATGTGAAAGCTTATGGTTTTGTTCTCTGTATGGGCTCCAAATATTTACTGAAGCTGGGAGAAGAAAAGGCAGACTTTCTTCTTCTTTTTTTTTTTTTTCTCTTTCCCAAACGTGTGATTGTTTAGAACTTAAGTGCAACATCTGGAAGTCAGATATACAGAGAGCAATTTATGGAGTGTGAAAGATTTGAAATATTCAGTGTCCTTTAGTGGGAACTCAACTTTCTGGGGCTGCTGGCTCCCCCCCCCCCCCCTTTATTTCCCCTAGCACAAAGCAAGCGATTCTGAGATCGCTTTTGCCTCTCTGAATTAAGGCCTTTGTGCCTGGGTCCCATAAACAATGTGCTTTTTAAAGGGGAGCCCCCTCCCAGCCCTGGCCCTTTTCTCCAGTGTGGGCAGCCAATCAGCTGCACGGCGCAGCATTGCTGGAGCGCTTTCCATTCTGAGCAGCAACGACGCACTAATTTGATGCACACACGGATGCCTCGCGCGCCCTGCGAATCCATCACTTGCATCTTGCATTAGTCATCTGACGGACTGCCAAGTGTTTCATTTTCTATCCATGTGACTTTATTATTACCACCTCTCTCCTCCCTTCCAAAAAAAAAAAAAAAAAGCAGCCTCCAAAAGAGGGCGGGGAGTAGGGGAGAGGGAGAGCAATTCAGTCCTGCCTTTCTCTCCCAGCGATAGCCAGTGCTGTGCTGATAACGCTGCTGGCTGGCGGGTTGATGGCAGCCTTGCAGAAGGAGACCTGCTCTTAACTTGCAGCTGCCTCCCGAGCGAGCCCGGGCTCCGAGATGTCCACGCCCTGGGTGACAGGCGGCGGGGCGCTGCCCTGTGCTCCGGCTCCGATGCTCAGCGGCAGCTCGCAGTGATAGCCCCTCTGCTGCCTGCGAGCAGCAACCTAATGGTGCCTCTGCTTTGTTTTAGTTCATCAAATTGCTACGACTCATTAGGCACTTTCCTCCAGCTCCTCTTCCTCCTCCTTCCGCCTCCCCACCCCCACACCCCTACTATTTTTTTTTCTTCCTGTCCCTCACCCTGCAGCCCTAACTCTGGCTCCCGGTTCCGTTTTTGACAGTAACGGCACAGCCAACAAGATGAACGGAGCGTTGGATCACTCGGACCAACCAGACCCAGATGCCATTAAGATGTTTGTCGGACAGATCCCCCGGTCGTGGTCGGAAAAGGAGCTGAAAGAACTTTTTGAGCCTTACGGAGCTGTCTACCAGATCAACGTCCTCCGGGACCGGAGTCAGAACCCTCCCCAGAGTAAAGGTACCGACGGCGCGGGGCGCAGGGGCGGGGGGCGTCCAGGTGTCCAGGTGGGCAGCGCGGGTGTGGTGGGCATCGCCGGGCTGACCAGGGCTACCCCGAGAGCCCTCGTCCTGCAGAAGGGAGGGTGGTAGAGGAAGAGGGAGGCGGCGGGCGGGCTGGGAGCAGCTGGTGCTGGCAGCCTTGGTGCTCCGGCTGCTCCTCCCGGCTCCTCCCCCAGCCCTCCCGCCCGCCCGCCCGCAGGGACAGGTGGGATGCTGGAGGGAGGGCAATTTTGCTGCCCGCGCCGCTGTCCAGGCGCCGCGTTGCTCCCCTGAGATCCCTCTAGGCAGCGCTGGCTCTCTTGGGTGGGGAGACAGCTCCTCCAGGGATAGCATTTCTCAGCCTCGGCCGTGCATTTCAGGAGCTAACTCTTTCTATGCTACCTTTCCATGATTTCTCCGTGCAATCACAATTGCATTCCACTTTCCCCTAGCCCGGAGGGACCTTGAGATGCCTTATGAACTGTTATTGTGATAGGGCGGAAGGGGCTCACTTTTGGGGAGGGACGTCCATTCTTTGGGGCCCGCGGGGGCTCATTAAGTGAAGTGTGCTTTTTGGAGCCAGGGAGGAGCGCCCTAGTGGCTTAAGATAGTTAGCACACCTTCGAAAATGCTTGAGGTTTACGCCCTTATCAGTGACAAGATTAAAGTGTACAATCTGGCGGTTGTTTCTTGCCTCCATTTTAAGGTGTTGAAGGTGGAGGTTGCAAGTATTAAAATAGAATCCAGGAGCCATTGTACCAGGTTGATGCTTCTGTGTATTCAAGTCCTACTTTGCAAGCTTCGAGCAGACTGAATTTAAAATACCTCCTCTGCTGCTGCCACTTGGTCTTTGTGGCTATGTTAACCTTCTGGCTTTAGTAATTGTCTTTCTTTCTCTCTTGTTGATCTCCCAACCTCTCCACTTAGGGCTTCTCTGTGGATTACATTGTTTCTGTTTCTCTGAGTCTGGGTACTTCTGTCCTGCCCATTTCTTAATTTTTTTTTTTTTAATTTGTATGTTGCATCTCCAAAGAGAAAGCTCATTGTTCAGCTTGTGTGTATGCTTTAGTTGGGCCCATGACTATATTGGCACATACTTTTTTCTCTGAGCCCTTTTTTTACTGGCAAGGTGAAAAGATAGGACTAAGGAATCTTGAAGATGTACATTCTATAACTCTGGGAAACGTCAGGCCATCTCTTGTTCTCAGTAGTTGCTGAGGCCTGGGGAGATTTTTGAGGACTTTAGTACCTCTGGCCAGTGCTCATTTTATAAAGGCAAACAGATTTTACCTTCAGATGACTTTCTATCTCAAGACACGTAACACCAAAATTGTTTTTAAAAGACCATAGAATTTTATCACCTAAAACTTAATAACTCGTAATTTAAAAAGTAGAAAATCAGATAAGTGAAAGTCAGTAGAATGAAAGAGCCTCATAAATTAGGACAATATCGAGGACCTTTCTTTAGTGATTATATTCTAAAGGTATTTACCTACCTGTTTCCCAAACAGAGAAACTAGAGTTTGTTTTAATACTTTCACAGTATCCTACTGGGGAAAGATGGTATACTATAAAGGACTGAGCTAAGAAGTTACCAAATAAGGGCTCTCCTGCCACCTAGAATAGCACCCAAAGAAAACGAGGCCAGAATAGCTACCACAGTTCGTCCTTGACTAGGAAACTGTGACTCTGAATTTTGGGTTATCAGCATTTTTCCAAACAACCTCTGAGAAAATAATCTGAGCTCACTTATTGCTCTGACTTCTGGTTACTGGCATTTGAGCTTTTGAATACACATGCCTTACCTTGACCAAAAAGACCTTCTTCCTAGTCAAGGTAAATACGTGTGCATGGCCTAGTCATTCTACCATTTTCTCTGGTTTCCCTGGGTGTCCCTTTGAGTAACTCTTTACTCAGACCATGTTTAGACTTTACCTTTGGTTAGCTTCCATTCACTAGGTCTTCTAACTGATTTCATGAAAGTGGTTTGCAGGCGCCCAGGGTCCTGGAGAGGGAGGGGAGAGTCTCCTGAGGGAGCCAACCTTGCTGAGTACCCGCCATGTTATACATACATATGTTCCTATATAGCTTTAACTGAAATCCTGCACATGGGTTGGTACTAGTCCTGTTTCACAGGTGGGGAGACTGAGGGTTTCAAAAACTGAAGCCCAGTTCACCCAGCTGGCGCGGGCTGGAGCGGGGATCTGAACCCAGTCCATCTGTCTCTGTGTACTGTGCCATTTTGCTTCTCAGTGAGATGAGGCTGAAAACCAGCTCTGATCTCTCCACTCTGCGGCTTCACTCTCGTTTCCTTAAGAGTTCTCCGAGTAAGAGGAAGGAACCTCTCCCTCCAAGAGCAGGGCTGACTTCATTTCTGTCTTTGGGTCTAGATTTTATACTCAAGGGTTTGGGTTGTACGTCGGGTCCAACTGGTGGTATCATGGAAAGGAGTTGCAGATGAAATCATTCAGATCTTACCTTTGGAAGTACAGGTCAATTCCCATTACTGTGAACTTCAAGTCTCGCATCAAATATTGCTCGAAATATGTGGGCTGTCAGCCAAAGCTTGAAAGGGTTTTTATTATACAGACATCTCTGTTGTAAAGGTATTTGTTGTGATGGGATTTGGGCTGTATAATGACATTCTTCTCAGAGGATTACAGACGGCCCTGAGCAGCTTACCTACACAGAGCAACAGCCACCCCGTTTTTTTACATCGATACTTATGTGTGCCATACATTATTTTGCCCATTCATATGTAAACTAGGACCCTAAATTTACATTGATTTTGACTCTGTCAGCAGGGTACAATTATCATGTTTTCACAGGGCTGATGTCAGAGCCTCAGAAATTAGAATTCCTGGAGGCTCTGTCTAAATGCGGCTTGAATTATCTTAGTAAGGCTTTTAGAGTGGCCTTGATTCACAGCCTCAGTGACCTTGATGGTTCCAAGGAAAGACGCAAAATTGGGATATTACTTAATCCAGGTGCATTAGATCTTTCTCTCTCTTTTGCATTTCATATTTTGTTTAATCTTGAGGCACAAAAACTTTGTCCTGTTTTCATCCTTTAAGAGGCAGAGTCTAAGCAAGGCATGGTGGTACAAGCCTGTAATTCAAGACTTGGGAGGCTGAGATAGGAGGAACATGGGTTTGAGGACAGCCTCAGCAAGTAGTAAGACTTTCATTAACCTAGCAAGACCCTGTTTGAAAATAATAATAGAATAGGGGTGGGGATTTATCCTAGTACAGAGAGAGAGAGAGAGAGAGAGAGAGAGAGAGAGAGAGAGAGAGAGGCGGACTGACTCTAAGCTATCTGTTTCTTCTCTCTGTATGTATATATATATATATATATATATAACAGGCTCAGTAACTCTAGGGAATTTGGCTAAGTAAACTATCCTCTATTAGTGCTTATGAGGAGGATGTTTTATTCAGTGGTTCTCTGTTGAGCCTTTAGATGGTGAGAAATACCACTCAGTAGGTAAGAACGTGGCTTTTGAAGTCAGACAAGCCTAAATTCAATTTCTGGCTCTGTCACTTTACCTAATCACATCTAAAACTGGAGACAGACCTCGTAGGTGGCTGGGGTAGTGAAGTTACATGTTTTGCACAGAGCTGGAATTTGGTAGTTGCTTGTTTTGATGGAGATTATTACTATTACAGATGTTACTATCATCACCATCACTGTCTCCAAGAACTTAAAATCTAGTAAGAATAATAAGGGCAGTCCTCAGACAACTGTAATATAAAGGGCCACCAGGTAAGAGTAAGAAAGAGATAAGCAAACTGAAACCATGGAAGTTCAGAGAAGGAATAAATAATTGGCAGCTTGCAGGACATAGGAAAAGATGGCATCTTTAGCAAGTCTTGAAAAGAATAATAGGTTTCAATGAGTAAAAGACAGTGTTGGACATTACAAGTGTAGGGGCTGGCTTGGTTCAGAACATGAGTAACAAAGTGCAGGGTGTATACTGGGTACGGAGAGTTCTCCCCAAGTTCAGAGGAAATGTGATATGGCATGAAATGAAATGGAAGAAGAGGAAGAGCACAAAGCCTAAGCCAGTTTTCAGAGAGCTTTCATTCTTAGGACACACACACACACACACACACACACACAAATAATAATTTTTCTTTTAGATTTTTTTTGTTAGATAGTCCAGGACCCAGGAAGCAGAGTTGAGCAAAAAGAGAGTAGGAGATTGGTGCACCGTGTTGACCTGTGTGGAGAGAAGGGCGCTGTCTGTCATGAGGACGGAAGGGGAGGCAGACATAGCAGCGGTAAAAGGGAGGACGTGATAAGGAGGTTCAGGGTTACGGGGAAGAAATGGGGAAGCAGTCTGCAATGTGGGAGAAGGGGAAGAAGAGAAATACGAACTTCAGTTTTGATTATGCTGAGTCTGAGGTGATAGAAGAGTCCAGAAGGATGAGGGCCAAGAAAAGCTGTGGAGCCTGGTGCTTCAGAGGACTTGAGAACATTTCAGAAGAAGGGGCAGAGGGTGGGCAGGGGGAGAGCAATTGTGAAGGTATTATGGGGGCTGGGATGTAGACTGTCTTCTGTAGAGGTCTGGTCACGGTCTGGTCACAAAAGAAGAAAACATAGACATGTGGTGGTGGTGGTATCATTGCAAATGATAAAATGGTAGAGCCAAAGGAGCTCATGAGAGTCTAAGGATTACCTGCAAGAGAGGCCTTGCAGAGAGAGGAGAAGCTGAAGAGTACAGGTAGAAGGGGAGAAAGATTCTTAATTTGACGCAGTGGGGCACTTAGGAAGTAACAACACAGAAACAATTCAGTACAATGGCGGGAAATAGTTGACTCTGGGTAGAGATGCCCTTGATCTTCGTAGTGAATACTAAGTGCTCGAGAAAGCTAGGTGGAATTGAAGAGTTAAGGAGTGTGGGGAAGGTTTTAAATGACTGCTTTGGAAAACTCCGTATGGGAAAGAATAGCAGAACTATTAGAGAGGGGAAGGGCCCAGCTCCACCTAGAGTGTGTTGATTCAGGGTGGTGGTTGTGGTTTTGGACTGTCCAGTCTGAGAGGGAGAGCTGAAGCCGAGTCATAGGGAACCTAGAGTTGGAAGTGCTTAAAGTAGAAAGTTACAAAGGATAGCAAACGTGTTCGAACATTCTCTGCAAGGTCTAAACTAGCAAAGCTGGCAAAAGTAAAAGATTACTCCCTGGTTGGACAGAAAAAGGAAGAGTATATGGAGATTGTGTTCAAATGAGACCTAACTTGAAACCTACAAATGGTAGACAATGTGCCGTGGACCAGCACTCTTTTAATACCTTACTTTATTTTTGTTTTTTGTGGTACTGGGGATTGAATCCAGGCACATTCTACCTCCAAGTTATACCTCCAGCGCTTTTTATTTTTTGAAACAGCCTCTCACTAAGATGCTGAGAGTCTTGCTAAGTTACTGGGGCTGATCTGGAACCTGTAATCCTCCTCTCTTTGTCTCCCAAGGACTGGGATGACAGGTATATGCCACCATGCCCAGCTTTTTGTAATATTTTAATAAATCAAAATTAGAGTCCAGGATTATGGCTCACTAGAAGAAAGCATATTTTATAGTGAAGGCTGTTGACCCTTTTCTAAACTTAAATAGTTAATTATTGTTATTTCTGATTTTACTGCAGCAAAAGCTAAGTGACTAGATTAAAATCCTTTCATCTTTGAGGCCATAAGATAAGTACAGAACCTTGTTTCTAATCGAATGCCTTCTGGATCACATTTTGCTATCTCTCTTTTGGCTACTTCTCAGCCACAAGAGAAAGAGAAAGGGGAAGTGACTTGTGTTGGCTGCCACTGTGTTTCACAGACCCAAAGAACAAAACTTCCTTTTTTTCTTGAAATGTGTCCGGGAGGTCAGGGCATAACCTTTGTGCAGCTGCAGCCCCACACTGCTGAGAGCCCAGGGTTTTGGGGGTAGAACAAAAGTCAAATTCATGTCTCCATTGGGAAGGGTTCTTACCTTGAAGTTTGGAAAGAACAGCTTTGGTGACACTTGCGACACTAGTACTGTGTCATTTTCTAGTTGGTCAGGCTGCAGTTAGGACCACCCAGGAGACTGGCCCCATTAGAATAGGATGGCGAGTCATTTCTTCCCATCTTGCAGGCTTTACTTCAGTCTCCAAGAATTCATTAATAAAATCTCACGTTGACTTCATCTCTCCCTGGTTCAGTACCATGGAAAAAATTTCTTGAATGAGACTCAATGTTTGGACAATGACTAGGCAGAGGGGAAAAGGAGAAGGTGCAGACACCAAAGCCTAAGCTTGCTTACTTCAGAATTTAGCAGAGGGACAGCCCTCAATCCAGAAGACTCCTCTGTGCTCTGGTAGAGCGAGAATAGGCCCTGGGGTCAGGAAATTTAGGACTGGTACTTACTATCATGAGCTAGTTTGGAGAATGAGCCTCAATTTCCTTATCCTTAGAGCACAAATAATAGCTACTGCACAGAGCTGGCTTACATATTCAGTAATCCGTAAGAGGACAGATGTGGGCAGGGTGTGGTGGTGCAAGCTTGTAATCCCAGTACTTGGGAGGTCGAGGCAGGAGGATGGCAGGTGTGTGGTCAGCCTCAGCAACTTAGTGAAACCATTTCAAAATAAAAAAATAAAATAGGGCTGGGCATGTAGCTTAGAGGTAGACCCTGGGTTCAATCCCCAGTACCACAGAAAAGAGAGGGGCAGGGGGACGAACAAATGTGAACACTGCTAGTATCGGCTAAAGAAAGTTGGTCCTCTTATAAGCTTTAGTGTTCTTTGAAATGTTAAAGGTTTGTAAAGAACACCCTTGGCTTTCATATGCTGAAAATGATGTTAGACATCTGCCATGGACTGGAGAGTTCATCTCTACGCTCCGTGCCTTCCTTCCTTTCTTAAAACTTCTGCTGGAAACTTCACTTAAGTCATAAAAGTAGACTTGGAGTCTGTTTACTTAAGCAATGTCGTATCAAAATCAGTCATTGAGAAAGAATTTAAAATGCAGGAAGATGAATTCATGCTACATTTTAATGCCTCCACGTAAAGTAGAAGATAGGATTTCTGTCCTACATTTCTTAAAAATTAGGGTAGCTGCCCTAGATTTTCTGGGACAGCTCCAGTTTGGATAGTGCTGCCTCAGTGGCCCACAAGAAGGAAGCTTTCATCCAAAGTTAATTTTTTACTAAAATATCTGTGTTACAAATTCTGACAGCCTTTTATTATTGGCTGGCCAAGGACCAACAAGACAAACGTAAAATACAGTCAGAATTTTTATGTTCATGCAGGTAGGGAGCCTTATCATGTCCTTGTACAGTTATATTAATAGACTTAAAAATTCATATTCCAAAATGGGGTTTTTAATTATTTTGACTTGTATAGATGCCACCCAATGAATGAGTAAAACAAGGGAGAAATGTTAAAGTAATCTTCCTTTGAGTCCTAGTAAGAAGGAATCTCTTTTTATGCCTGATACTCTGGCAATGAGTGTCTGGGCTGGGTCTGTTATTTCTATTAAAGGGTGGCTTCTACCCTGGCAGATAACATTTATCATGGGTACATTTTGATCTTTATATCTCTGGAGGAAAAAAAAAAAAGAAGAGGAAGAAAGGAAAGGAAGGGAGACAGGACACACAGCGAGACCCGATATCAAAGAGGACAAGGAATTACTCAAGGCTGCTACTCACCATTTCGTTTGCTTCTTCTCTGTCTGGATCATTAAGATTTCAGCTAGTCCCCAGTCGTCTGGCCCCTGGTAGATTTACATTTCTGGAATCAATGTTTTAGGAGAATAAAGAAAACAAGTTCTGGGTAAAAGGAATACTGCTTCTTTGGTAGAAATTGGACATGAGAAAAAAAAAAAAAAAGAAAAGAAAAAACCCTAGAGCTTCCTGGGGTGTGTGTTTGAGAGCATCCAACACATGTTACAAGGTGGGCGGAAAGAGTGAAGTCTGGGTGGTCGTAGGATTTGCATTTGCTTAGAGGATCTTTTTAGTTCACCTGCCAGAGACCTCATTTGCTGTTTTCTTTGTATCCAGTGAGATTTCTCCACATTAGAGATGTTCTACCGTGGATTACACAATGGCACCATTGTGGGTCACCATACTGTGGAGCGTTATGAAACCAGCCCTTTGGAAATGAGCAGCCCAGCTTCCTAGCCAGAAAGACAGGTGCTCTAACCAGAGGGGGTGCGGCTAGTTACTCTAACACATTACTGCATGCTGCCTGAGGGCCACCTCAGCTCGACCTGCCCTCCTCGAGTTCATATTTGCTCCGAAGACCCTAGCTAATTAGGCATTTGGGTTGAAAGTTTTGTTGTCTTCCCTCCTTCACACTTCTAAGAAAGTTTAAAATTAACCACAGTTGGGCTGGGGGTGTCACAGCGGTAGAGCACTTGCCTAGTGTGTGTGAGGGTGCGGGGTGCCAGCCCCAGCACCGCAAAGTAAGTAAATAAATAAATAAATAAATAAATAAATAAATAAATAAATAACCATGGTTAAGTTGTTTTAGAAGTGTCCAGAATCCTAGCATAAAAAATTACATCATCACATACCTTTTGAAGAAGTTTATTATCTTTAATAATTTCAACCATGGTCAAGTCTAAAGTGCTGTTAATATAACTAGTTTCACTTTTTGTGTACTCTGTTAGTAGGTGTTTTTGTGTGTGACACTGAGGACTGAACTCAAGGGTGTTATACCTCTAAGCTATACCCCCAGCCCATACACACACACACACACACACACACACACACACACACACACACACACACATATATACATACATACATACATACATACATACATACATACGTATATATAATTTATTTATTTTTGAAGCAGGGACTCATTAATTTGCTGAGAACCTCACTAAGGTGGTGAGTCCGGCCACAAACTTGCAATCCTCCTCTTTCAGCCTCCCAAGTACTGGGATTATAGGCATGTACCACCACACAAGGCTAAAACTCTAAATTTTCATCCTTGGACATATGGCCCCAGGTGCTAGCAACATTTAGGCCTGAGAACTTGGGTTCTTTGTTCCTCATCCAAATTTTATTGATTCTAAGACCATTTATTCTCACACTTTATTTTCTAATATTGACTGGCCCAAAACTGACAAGAATAATCCTCCCTCTGGTTAGATGTAGGCATGCCAGGGTATGCCACCATGAATAAATACAGAATAATCATTATGACCTTCAAAACCTTTGGAAACTAAGGGGATGGAAAGATAACTGGAAAAAATGGGGGGAAATAAAAACTAAGCTAAGAGCATATGATTTTAAAAGAAAATTACGTGTTCTGATAACAGAAATGATCAATGATAGTAGATATGTTGGCTGTCAGGAGAGTTGATCAGGAGAATTGAAAATATTCTGACCTGTATTATGAAATTCAGTAGAAAGTAGTTATACATTGGGTATCTCAGTGATGTGTTTTGTATAACAGTAGGGAAACTTGGAGTGAACTAGACCAATTAGACATTCTAAGGAGTTAGGGTCTTCAGATGTCTGAGGGTATTTTCAAATCAGCCTCAGTAAGCACGTGTTACAGAGAAAGGAACACAGAACAAAGGTATATATGGGATGAGGGATTGTGATGTGTTGGATTTCCCAAGGCCCCTTTTTGCTGAGTGGCATAGACAAGTATATACAAGCAAAGAAGCTTATTTGGCTATAAATGGAAAAGGGAGCTAGTCAGTTGAATGGGGTATGTTGTAAAGGTAAAACTAACGGGTCGGGTGGGTGGGGATGGCAGTTGAAACACCACAAGAATTGGCATTCAGGATCAATACTTTTTCACTCTCTATGTAAATGACTGAGAGAGATGTTCCCAATCCAGTATCCACATTCTGGTATTCATTCAAATTGGAGAAACCCGTAAAATCTACTTCAGACAGTGATCAGTTTGAAGGCTCAAGGAATGTAATTTCTCTGTTCTGACTAGAGGGTCATAAATTGGAATTGGAGAAAAGAATTGAAGGGTTGAGAAGGAATAGTCACTCACTACATTCTTTAACTGACCTAGAATCCGATCATTATAAAATATTTTGAGGGGTGTTAGGCCCTAAGTTTATGTGGTGCCAATTCCCAGCCTCCCCCGCCTAGGGATGGAGGCCAGTCTCTTTACAGCAGCCTCCAGAATCCTTCAGTGCTCATGTTCTCTTGCCAGCAGAGTCCAGGCATCGCTGCTGTTTTATTGCCTTCTCCTTTTAATATATATACTTTTATTGGTGCATTGTTATCTCATAGCATAATATAGTTCAAAGTTATACAGACATCCATGCACACAGCGCTTGGTGAGCTTCTGCCGGGCTCCCTCCCAATTCCTTCCTGATTCGCATACATGTTAAGAACTGGCTTAGTGATGCACACCTGTAATCCTGGTGCATGGGAGGCTGAGGCAGGAGGATGGAAGCCAGCGAAGACCTGCAGCCAACTTAGTGACTCCCTGTAGTATTTTTGTTTTGGTTTTGGTACTGGGAATTGAACCCAGGGGCATTCTACCTCCAGGCTATACCTGCAGCCCTATTTTTTATTTTTTTATTTTGAAACAGGGTCTCACTAAGTTGCAGAAGGCCTCACTAAATAGCTGAGGCTGGCCTCGAACTTGGCATCCTCCTGTCTCAGCCTCCCAAGTACTGGGATTACAAGCTTGCGCCACCATGCTCAGCTTGACTCCCTGTAGTTTTAACTGAAATGATAAAATGCTTCCCCAACTACTGTAGTTTAACGGACATTGCATCGTAGACATGTAAGAAGGATAGGAAATGGAGCCCTGGAGGCAAGCCCTTGGACAAACTGGATGGGCAAAGCTGCTCTCCAAGTGTTAGACATTACAGATGATGGCGGCAGGCATCAAGTGTTGGGGAACGGGCCCCTCACAACTTTTCACAAAGAGCTTAGCAGCCCCTATCTAGGCCACCAGCGCAATATTAGGACGCGTTATTGAAGCTATATCAAGGAGATAGAGACGCTGCAAAGGACAGCAGCATGAATCACAAAGGTCTGGGAAGGTGAACCCCTGTGGAAAGGTCTAGAAGGTTAACTTAAAAGGCCTGACAGCGTTGAATCGGAAGAGTGAGAAGGGGGGGAAGGCTGCGGCAAGACATTAAAAGGAGGGATTGTGCTCTCCGAAAAAGAGAAAAGAATATGATTGAAGTGTTGAAGATGCCAGAGTGCACAGTGAGGCTATATATAGGTGAGCTCTTTCAATTAATGCTAAACCCTGGGATTCTGCTGCTTATACTTAAAATGTTGGAACAGCGGGTAAAGTGTAGAGTTTGAGCCAAACTTTTCCACAGAAGAGGTGGCGAACTTAGAGCACATGATGGAAATTCAGGAGATGGTGGCAACCTCCACTAGCACGCTCCTGAGAATTAATACTATTATTAATACACAGCTCTTTTTTTTTTTTTTTTTCTTGGTACTGGAGATTGAACTCAGGGGCATTCTACCTCCACGCTACACCCCCAGTCCTATTTTTTATTCTTTATTTTGAAACTCAAGGGTCTCACTAAGTGGCAGAGGGCCTCACTAAGTAGCTGAGGCTGGCCACAAACCGAGATTCTCCGGTCTCAACCTCCCAAGTACTGGGATTACAAGCATGTGCCACCATGTCCGGCTATTCACAGCTCTTTTTAAGAGTGCTTTTGGAGGTTAGGGTAGCCTTGGAAGCCCTGGGTCCCAGCCGGGCATACCAAAGTATGAGTCATGTGACCATAAACATTTATTGGTGTGCAAGCACTATTACTTAGTGCTGAAAATTTGGAAATGAACGGGCTATGTTCTTGACCCTAAAAGAACAAGGATAATTTTAGGTATTAAGGACAAGATTTCTCTAAGTTCTTTTGTTCTGTGTGTATGTGTGTGGGGAGGGTACTGGAGGTTGAACCCAGGAGTATTCTACCTCTGAACTACACTCCTGGACCTATTTATTTATCTATCTATCTATCTATCTATCTATCTATCTATTTATTTGTGGTACTGGGGATTGAACTCAGAGGCATGCTATCTCCGAGCTATACCCCTAGCCAATTTTTTATTCTTTATTTTGAAACCGAGTCTCACTAAGTTGCGGAGTGCCTCACTAAGTAGCTGAGGCTGGCCGCGAACCCGGATCCTCCTGTCTCAGCCTCCCGAATGCTGGGATTACAAGCGTGCGCCACCATGCCCGGCCTATCTATTTATTTTTGCAGTACTGGGGATTGAGCCCAGGGGTGACATTCTACCTCCAAGATGCACCCCCAGCCCTATGTTTTATTCTTTATTTGGAAACAGGATCTCACTAAGTTGCAGAGGGCCTCACTAAGTTACTGAGGCTGGCTGCGAACCTGCGATCCTCCTGTCTCAGCCTCCTAAGTACTAGAATCACAAGCATAATCCCATGCCAGGCTTTGTAAATTCTTTTGAACTGTAGAGTCAGCTTTGGGCTGGCAGTGCCTGTGGAGTGTGCAGGGGAGCAAAAGGGCCCTGAGCTGCTTATGTAACCCAGATGCGGTGAGAGGCGAGGAGAACCAAGGTCTTGTGACGGTAGAGGCTTAACTAAGTCTTACTTTCAGTTACACGCCCGTATCTCTTCATTCTTCTTCTTCATTTTCAATTTTCTTTCTACTTTCCCCTCCCATGTAGGGAGTCTCGGATAGGAACAGGCTCAATGTTTTACTAATGAGCTATTCTGAGGGTTTCTCAGTTAAATATAAGGCTATAAAGTTTGCAGCCCTCCCGTTAACATAGCTAAGGCATCGATATTGCTCCTTTTCGTTGTAAACTGTTTGATGCCAGGTCCGGGGGCAGCACTGCCTCCCCTCCCCCTGGACGTACATCCCCCTGACATTAAGGAGTGACCAGCTGCCTACACTCTTAACAGGAGACAGCTGACTATGCTGTAAAGCTCACATGTGTGTTTCAAACTCTGTGATAACCTGAAACTGGTGTATTTATTTGAATGCAGCTCTATTTTCTTCAAATGCATGTGATATTGCCTACATGGTAGACGTCTGAGGAATAAATTATTTACAAAATGTTGAATGTAAATTGCCCAGTGAGCGAGTCGAAGAAAATAATGATGAAGAAATAGCAGCAGCCGTAATGGTACCTCATTTTATACGCTATACATATTAGGAAAGGTTTATTATTCTAGATTTTTTTGTGCAGTAAGACCTGATAATGCTTCTTTTTTTCAGCTAAGTTGCTGGAAAATATTATGCACAATTTAAATAAGCATCGTAGGGAGGAGGGGAAGGTTGTGGTAGAATGAGTCAGGGGAGGGCTAGTGAATAAAAGCCAGTGATCTCTGGAGAAAGAAGATAGAACTTGGAAAAACAAATATTTCATAACTAAGAGTCAGAGATTAGCGGAGTCGAATATAGATTCCAAACCCAAGGAAGTATTGGAAACTCCTAAGCTTAGTGTTCCTGACCTTGAAGATGGCAAACTGCTTCAAGATAATTACCAATTATTTTGCTTTGGCCCAAATTTCCATTGACATCCTGTAATAACTGAACATACGTATGTATGTATGTCTTTAGTTTTGGGCCTGGGGACCGAATTCAGGGCCATTCTACCTCTGAGCTACACCCTCAGCCATATTTTATTTTTTTATTTGAAAACAGGGTCTCACTAAGTTGCTGAAGCTGGCTTTGAACCTGCAATCCTCCTATCTCCGCCTCCCAAGTACTAGCATTATAGGTGTGCCCCCTACAAACACCCTGCTCATAAACCTTCTTTACAGTGCTCTGTATACAGGACTGTGTAGCATAACTGTACTTTAATCATGTACTCTCTGGGAGTTTTGAGGTTTTGATTTGTCATTGACATGTACATTTTACTATATGATTTGTTCAAAGTTGGCATTGCAACTAAACTACTAGCTATAGGATGTTACTTCTAAGTTTTTTTCCACTGTTGGTGGCAGTTCCTTCATTTGCTTCTAAGTAGCATCTTTCACTGCCAGCTAGGCCCAGTTTTGAAGACAGTGGGTTGACTTGAGAGCAGTGTTTTGTGACCAGGAGTTGGGGAAGTTTACCAATTTTCATGGCAGGTGTCTCCAAGCATCCTGAGCCTAACCATCCTTATTTCACAGAGAAGCTACTTCTTAAGTGACCTCTGCCCCCTAGCCACTATTGCCGCTGGTTCAGAAGCCTATGTGGGATAGTTCATTTTGGAGGCAATATTAAGATAATTATTAGAAGCCGAGCACTGTGGCATACCTAATCACAGTACTTCGGAGGCTGAGACAGGAGTATTGCAGGTCATAGGCCAACCTCAACAACTTAGTGAGACCCTAACAACGTAGACCGTGTATCAAAATAGAAAATGAAATAGGGCTGGGGAGTATAGCTCAGAGAGAAAATGCTCCTGGGTTAAATCCCCAATACCACTCACACACACAAAAGGAAAAAATAATTATTAGAAAACTCACAACTTTGAAAAGAGAATACACATGTTAGCAACTTTCATACACATCTCTGTATATGTATAAAAAAAAGTGGTTATTGCAGCATAAAAAAAGGAAGTTTGTACTCTTAACATGATACTTCTTGAAGATTCCCCTTCAAATCAAATTAGCTTAAGTTGGATGTTTATTTTTTGTTTATTTATGTTCACGTACATGGATTTTTTAAAAAAGAATATGATGGTATTAAAAGGAGAATGTGAACCAAAATGTTTGCATGAGTTAAGAAAAATGAAAAAAAAAAAAAACTGGTTAATTTGTATATCCCCCTGCTGTGCTGGAAGCACGCTTTCTTTTCACTTCCATTAAGCATCGAGGAGACAGAGCAGCCTCCTTTCATTGTCTAGATTGAATCGAAAACCTTAGTGGGGCACAACAGGAAATGAGCCCTAGGTGTCTAATCCTTTATGTGATACTCACGGTTTGTCCAGGTAGTTACATTTGGTAGGAAAGGACCATTTTGCTGTTTCTCCTTCGGCATCAATGATACCTTGTTTATTTGGGGTGAGGATACCAGGAGCCCAGGAAAGGTTGGGGGGACCTTTCTCTGCCTGTAGTGCCTGGAGCACTCTCCCCAGTACTGGAATGAAAGGTGCTAGGAGTAGCTGAGCAGTTGACATCTCCATCAATCCCTGAGTGAAGTCAATCTGACCTAGCGGTGGTCTCAGAAGACAACCACCGTGCAGCTCAATAAGCCACAAGCCAGCTTTGGACACATGGTGTCTGCATAGGATAAGTGAGACACCCAAAAAGCATGTGGCGGTGTCTTTGAAGAGGTGACACAGGATCCAGGAACATCAGCTCTGATGTTCACCCTGTGACCTGCCTCACTCCCTCTGCCTTGTGTCTGTACTCCGGAGAGGGCAAGCCAGTTTGACAGAAAAAGTAAACGCGATGTCCATGATCACCTGACCTGGCCGTGCTCCTCTGCCAAGCAGGCCCCTGCACGTGAGGCTCCCTTTGTGAAGTGGACATCTGTCCAACGGGAACTGGATTGTGACCACCAGTTCATTTTACACAGGCCACCATACAGCTGCCAGATGGTGACAGGCCTGAGCTATTTTGCAAGTCCAATACGAGTTGTGTTCCACACTGGAGGTGGAAAATATAGGATCCTTTCACCCAGCTCATGTTCCTCGCAAAGGATGTGCATCAGAGAACCCAAGCTTTGTACTCACCTCTCCGAAGGAAGAAAAAAAAAAAGATTTAAGGAAAGGTAGTGAATAAATTAAAGGCATTTTTAATCACATCTTTTAAGTTTCCCTCTCCACCTAATTGCACTCTAATCTGCATTTAGGAGTAGAGTTTTTAAGTGGGACATGGCAGGCTTTTATGCCACAGATTAAGTTCCAAGGCAAATAAATTTGTGACAGCTTAAGAGGCGGAAAGAAGAGACTTTGTCAAATGGTAGAATTTGATTGTTCGACCTAGACTCATGAGTAGCTGGAGGGCCTGCCACAAGTCTTCAGGATGTCTAGGAAGCTTAGGAGATAAGAGAGAGCCTCTCGCTCCGTGGTTTTCTCTCCCTGCCACATGAGCGGGAGAGCTGCACCAGTATTCATAAAACCATTGGTCGAGCTGCCCTAGCAACCCAAAATGCTGTGTTGACACATCTCCCATCACGTGTGTGCAACGAAAATGCTGTATTTTTAGAACACTTCAAAGGCAGGAAACCGTTAAACCATATCGCATCCTCCCTTGCCCTCCGGCCACTTCCCCAAACCCTCAGGAAAATTGCCCCCATTTCAGAGAAAAGGAACCCGAGCCGAAGATGAAGTTGTGCATTTGAGCAAGGCTCATGATCCCGGAGAAAATTGCAGATCTGGTCTTCAAGTCTAACACAACCTTCGGAATAATTTTTAACGCGCTTCCATTTCTTCTACTTAAACCATGTGTGTTCCATATGACCTTAAATCTAAGCCTTTATATCATACATGGAGTTCAAAAGACAATTTAGGCTCCCATTTTTCTTTCCTTGGCATGCACTCAAATAAAATAAAGCACAGAATACTGGGGCTGTGAAATATCAAAGCTCCGGGCACACGCTTTGAAAATCTTTTCAAATTTACAACACTTATTAAGTATCTTTCATGCAACGAGCTTACATTGCTTGTTAGAAGAGGGCGCCTCTTATATCTCTGAAATTTTGCGCCTAGCTCGGTGCCTGATGTGGAGGAGACTTTTCAAAATTGGCTGTGGATTGAAGGAAACAAATGCCGCCTTTTCTGTGATTCAACACCAGCATTTTTAGAGTTGCGCTCAAGAAGCCAAGATGTTTTGATTCACTCTGTGGATGTATTGTGTATTACGAGCCAGGCAGTAGAAAGTACTCTGGGGATACAAGGAAAAAGGTGTGGCCCAGGTCCCCAGGGCCCAGGGTGTCTTTTGGAGGCAGGATGGGGCACCCACAGGTTTGCACGTTTGTGTGTGTGTGCCTGCATTGTAAGGAAAGAGGACTAACACTTCACCTCTTTTTTCCTGAAAGCTCTAACCCAGTAAAGATTAAGAAAAATTGCATTGTACAGAGAGGGGGAAGGAGCGTTGGAGTTGTTCAGCTTATATATAGCATCTTGTTCAACATGGATAGTGTCTTGTCAGATACATGCACAAAATCAAGTCTTCAAGTGGAGAAGTTTATTAGGTGTTGGGAAAGGCAGGCAGTGCCCACCCTTCACTCAGCACGGATCCAAAACAAAAACTTTTCACTCTGTCTCAGACCCCTAGTCATATGTGAGCACTCCCAAGTATACAGGCTGAAGTGTTTCTTACGTGAGGATCTATTTATTAGTCTGTTTGTGGTCCTCAGTCACTTGGGGTCAGGAGGGGAATAAATAGATCAAAAGAGTGAAAGACTTTTACGAGTTATAAAGCTCCCCACAAGTGTGGTCTTTGGGTATGTGCTTTTCCTGGTTTTGGTTAATCTCCACGGCACGTTTCACTGGTGTTTACCTTTTCCCTACCAGAAAAAAAAAAAAAAAAAAGCCAACTTCCAACTTTAAAATGATAGAATTATCTAGGCTGGCGGTGGTGTATACCTGTAAGCCCAGGACTTGGGAGGCTGAGACAGGAGAATCACAGGTTCAAGGCCAGCCTCAGCAGTGTAACAAGACTTTTAGCAACCTAACAAGACTCTGTTTCAAAACAAAAAATTAAAAATGGTGGAGAGTTTAGATACAGGTAGAATTCCCCTGAGTTCCATCCTCAATACCAAAAAAAAAAAAAAAATCCCTGATGAAATTGTATGATAGCTGAACTGGAAGGCATAGTGGCCATGGTTGAGAACGGGGCCCTGGAGTTAAAGTGCTTGGCTTCTCTTTTCTCCTCCATCTTTTTGACCTAGAACAAGTTACTTGGTTGCTCCGTGCTTCGGCTTCCTTATCTGCAAAACCAACAAGGTTGTGAAGCAGATTGAGGTCAGATGCAGGGAGTGCTCAGAGTACAGTCTGGTCCAGGACCAGCGGCTGCCATGCCCTGTCTCCTCCAGATGAGAAAGCTGAGTTACTGAGCCTTCCCAGTCTGACACTGTCTTCCCGGCACACCTCTGGGCACAGCCCTCCTGCCAGGCAAGGGTGGCCTTTCCCAAGAGCTCCCTCACTCCTCAGTACTAATGACAATAATAATAATAATAAAGATGTCAATACAGAGTGCTGACTCGCTGTGAGCCAGGTCCCGGACTAAGGGCTCAGTGTACGTGATCTTGATATATACAGTCATGCCATAAATACTATCTATTGGGCCATTTTATGGAAGAGAAAAATGGAAACTTAGAAAACTGACCCATCTGAGTAAGTGGAGTCCCTGCTCGTCCCCCACGCGTGGTTCTAGTTCTGTCCTTCCTATAAGGTGCAGCCAGGCTTGTCTCTGTGCCTCGTGTCTCTGGTTGTTATTCTGAAACTACATTCCACGTCAGGATGCATACTCTTGATCCTGAGTTGTCTTTGATACCTCTGTCTTCCTACCATTTAGCACAGCGTGGTAACAGACAGGTGAACCGACAGGTAACCGTACTGAATTATTACTGACCCTCTTCCCCTTCTTGTTCGCATGCTTGTGTCCTGCTGTTTACTAGACTCATTGTGTCTTTTATTACGGACTTGTATTGGTGCATCATTATAATTATACATCAGAATGAGATTCAAGTGCTGCAAACATCCACGCACTCACCACTGGGTGTAATTCCTTCAATATCCCCCTCCCCCCGGCTCCCCTTCCTTCCTCCCCAGACATGTTAGTGATAACTTCATGGGTGGACATCACCTTATTTGAACTGTTCTCTTCTTTGGCCATCGTTTCCCTCCCTCCTCCACATCTCTTCCACTATTCTCCTGGTCTCTCTCTTCATTGACCTGAAGTCTCATTTTTTGTTTTCTGTTTTCTCTCCATCATCCACATACAAGAGAAAACATATGACCTTTGACTTTCTGAGACGGGCTGATCTCACTTAGCATAATATTCTCTAGTTCCAGCCAGTTTTCCCCCCAATGACAAAATTCTGTCCTTCTTTATGGCTGAGTAAGATTCCGTCATGTGTATAGACCACAGTGTCCTTGTTTCTTCTTCCCAAACCTGACTGCCTATATCCTGGCTTATATCCTGCTTATATCTACTGCAAATGCCTTTATATCTATAATGACTGTTCCTCCTGGACCACCCCATCAGAGAATAATGTCCCACTCTGTTGGAATCCCTGTGACGTTTTGTGGCCGCTCACTGGGCAGTGTGTTCTTTGTCATGCTGTAGTTGTGTGTGTACTTTTATTGAACTTTGAGCTTCTTGCAATCAGGGGCTCTTTTAGTCCATTATAGACACCTTATAGACTCACCAAGATCCCCATACAAAGCCTTAACACAGTGATGAACGTTTGCAGATTGAGTGAATGCAAGAAAAAAAAAAAAAAAAAAAAACCCTGCAGAGACCAGGACATTTTCCCCCTACCGACCCAGTCTGCCTAGTTTCTTTTTCTTCCCATGTCACCTGGAAATCGAGCACCCTCTTCCATTCCTGGCTTTGAGTCAGCTGGTGGACACTCCATAAAGCGTGAAAAATATTGTTTCAGAGGAAGCAACGGAAGCAAGAAAATCATTTTAGGGTGTCACTGGAGTGCGAAAAGCTTTGACATTTAAAATAAAAGGAGGAAGGAGAAAAACCATTCCCTCTGTAGTGAGAATCGTGTCCAGCACAGGCTCCGAGCCCTCTCGGCAGCATGCTCACCTGAAACCTCGCCAGACTTACAGATGTTTCCTTTGGCGCTGCTGTGAGGAACCTCACTGCGGTTCTCAGGAACATTTCTATCCTGGCAGAGGCGGAGGTGAGAGGGAGCAGGGCAGTGAACCGAGAGATGACTTTATAGGTCTTGCCCATTCCTGGTCTCTGAGATCCTGCGGCCCAGGCTGCCTTCTTCCTTGAGTTTTCATACGTCACCATATCCTCTTACTGCCAACACGGACAACCTTTTTATGAGGCTGCGAGAGCTCCATTTAACTGAGTGCAGATTTGGAGCTCTCTAACATGATGATGTGTTTTGCCTCCGCTTGGGAGCCTCGAAGACCCTGAAGGTCATGTGTAGGTGAATGGAACTTTGCCAGACTCCAGTTGTTTTTCTTGTCTTTCTTTTCTTTTCTTATTCTTCTTCTTTTTTTTTTCCTTCTCCTTTTGAGGACTCAGATTATAACATAGAGGGAAATTTACTTTTAGAGACTAGAAAGTAAATAGACTCAAGGGGAATAAGAAAAAAATATAAAGTTGAAACGAGTAGAGATTCCAAAGGCCAATATCTCTTGCCTCTCACTTGCTCGCTCTTGCTCTCTCTCTCTCTCCCTCTTGCCCTCTCTCTCTCTCTCTCTCTCTCTCTCTCTCTCTCTCTCTCTCTGCCTGCCTGCCTGCCTGCCTGCCTGCCTGCCTGCCTGGGATTGAACTCAGGGCCATTCTACTTCTGAGCTACACCCCAGCTCTATTTTAATTTTTAATCTGAAACAGGTTCTCACTAAATTGCCAAGGGCCTTGCTAAGTTGCTGAGGCTAGCCTTGAACCCGGGATCTTCCTGTTCCTGTCTCAGTCTCCCAAGTACTGGGATTACAGGCATGAGCCACCACACCCAGCTGGTCTTTTCTTTTTGAAAAGATTTTTTGAGGCACAGTTGACAAGCAGTAAGCTTCACATACTGAAAGTATAACATTTTTAAAGTTTTAATGTGTCTCCATCTATGAAACTATCACCATCAAGAGAACAAACATATCTATCACCCCTGAATGTTTCCTCAAGTTCTTTGGAAAACCCCCTCCCCAACACACTGGTATGTTTTCTGTGTATGTTAGTGTCTATTTCCTAAAATTTTGTAAAACTATAATCATACAGCATGCACCTTTCTTTTTTTTTTTTTTTTTTTTTTGGACTGGCTTCTTTCACTCAGCATAATTATTTCCATCAGTAGCAGTAGTTCATTTCTTTTTATTGCTGAGTAGTATTCCCTGGAATGGATATACCACAGTTTGCCCATCTTATCAATTCTCTTATTGATAATTTGTGACCATATATTTTTCTAAAGCTGTTGTGAGTATTCATATGCAAGTGTTTGTATAGTCATACGCTTTTGTTTCTCTTAGCTAAATATCTAGGAGTGGAATGGCTGCATCATAGAGTCGGTTTGTTTTATACTTCACTTTTCTTTTTAAGAAACTACCATACTGTTTTCTAAAGCACATAGCCTAGTTTACCCTCCCACAAGCAGTATGTGAGAGTTTCAGTTCCTCCATGTTCTTGCCAGCACTTGGTATCATCAGTATTTCTAATATTAGCCATTCTAGTATGTGTGAGGCAGTGTATGCTTCGTAGCTTGAATTTTCATTTGCCTGATGATTACTGATGCTAAACTTGTCATCCTTGGGAAAATGTCATTTCAGATCTTCCGCCCATTTTTTTAATTAGATTGTTTCTGTATTGTTGAGTTTTGAGAGTTCTGGGTGTGCTCTATATTCAAGTCCTTTATCAGATGCATGTTTTACAGATGTTGACTGCTGGTCTTGTCTTTTCATTCTCTTAACCATGTCATTTAAAAAGCGGAAGTTTTAAATTTTCATGAAACCTATTTATTCATTTTTTTGCTGATTGTGTTTTAGTTTTATACCAAGGAAGACCTAACCCAAGATCACAAAGACTTTCATCTGATTTTCTTTTAGAAGTTCATAGTTTCAGGTTTTCCATTCATGACTGTGATCTCTTCTGAGTTAATTTTTGGATACCATGTGAATTGTTTATTGGCTATCCGTTTGTTCTTTCCCACATTTGAATCCTTTACTGATTACCTTTATACCTTTGTCAAAAATCATTCGTCCACATATATCAGTTTACTTCCAGACTTTCTAATCTGTTCCTTTTATTGTATTTTTCTATCTTTGCATCAGTACTATATTGTATTGGTTATGGTAACATGTCTTGCATCTTCATATGAATTTTAGAAGTAGTTGGGCAGTTTTTATAATAAAAGCCTACTACAGTTTTGATTGGGAATGCATTGAGTCTGTGCATCAATTAAGAAAGAATTAGTGTATATACTGAATAATCCAACCTGTGGGGTGATTTATTTCTCCATTTATTTAGGTCTTGTTTAATTTATTTCATAAGTGTTTTGTACTTTTCAGTGTACAAGACTTTGCACATCCTTTGTCGGGCTAATCCTTAAGTATTTCATATTTTCTGGTGCTAAATTATATTTTTCTTTTGTTTGCTCTTTCCAATTGTTTTTATTGCATATAGAAATATAGTTGATTTTTATGTATTCATTAGGTATCCTGAAACCTTGCTAAACTCACTTACTGGTTCTAGTAGCTTTTAAAATACTCTATTAAATTTTCTCCATAGATGGTCTTGTCATGTGCAAATGAGAACAGTTTTACTTTTCCAATATAGGTGCCCATGTCTTTTTTTTTTTTTTTTTTTTTTTGCCTTGCCTAGTTGCACTGATTAAAATTTCTAGCACAGCCAAGTGCAGTGACAGATTCCTATAATCCCAGTGCTTGGGAGGCTGAGACAGGAAGATCACAGATCCAAGGCCAGCACACCATTAATATAGTGAAGCCCTATTTCAAAGTAAGAACAATAAAATAGGGCTGGGGCTATATTTCAGAGGCTGAGTGCCCTTGGGTTTAATCTCCAGTACCACACATGCATGTGCATGTTTATGCGAGTGCAGACACACACACACACACACACACACACACACACACAAACACACACACACACACACAAAATTGTAGCTCAGAAGTGGTAAGAGTAGACACCATTGCCATATTCTTGATGCTGGGGAAACTCATCCTTCCATCACTAAGTTGAAAACTTTTACAACTGTGATCAGGAAGAATAGTGGTCTAGTTTTCTTCTAATTTACTTTGCTGGTTTTGTTATAATGTAATCCTAGCCTTTTTTTTTTTTTTTTTTTTTTTTTTGGCAGTACTGGGGATTGAACTCAGGGGCATTCTACCTCCAAGCTATACCCCCAGCCCTATTTTTTTATTCTTTATTTTGAAACCGAGTCTCACTAAGTTCCAGAGTACCTCACTAGGTAGCTGAGGCTGGCCGCGAACCCGGATCATCCGGTCTCAGCCTCCCGAATGCTGGGATTACAAGTGTGCGCCACCATGCCCGGCTATTAATCCTAGCCTTAAGAAATATTCTGTCCTCTTCAGTTTTCTGGGGAAAAATGTATATAAATCTATTATTATTTTCTTACTTATTTAGTAGAATTCATCACATGAGTTAACTGGGTTTATGATTTATTTGTGAAAAGATTTTTAGCTACAAATTCAATTTCTTTATTACATGTAGAACTATTCAAGTCATCTATTTCTCCTTGAATACATTTCTCTCTTTCAAAGAATATGTCCATTTAATCTAAACTGTCACATTTATTGGCATAAAATTGTGTATAATATTCTCTTGTCCTTTGACTATGTCTTTAGGATCTATTGTGATGTCACTTCTTTCCTGATATTGATCACGTGTATTTTCTTTTTTCTTCATCTGTTGAAGTTTCTTATTGATTTTCTTTTTCATTGCTTTTCACTTTGATTTTTTTATTACTTTTATTCTTTTGCTTACTTTGGGTTTAGTTTGCTGTTACATTTCCAGTTTGTATCTCTAAGTGAAAGCTAGGATTATTGATTTGAAATCATCTACTCCAATGAAAAAATTTAATTCTCTTGTGTTTCCCCTTAAGTACTGTTTTATCCACATCTCATAAATTCTGATATGTTGTGGTTTCATTTTCATTCAGTTGAAAATACTTTCTAATTTCTCTTTTGATTGTTCTTCAATTTTAGAACTTGGGATTGAACCCATGGCCTTGTGTTTGCTAGGCAAGTGCTCTACCACTGAGCTACATTCCCAGTCTTTTTATTTTATTTTGAGATAGGATCTCACTAAGTTATCCAGGCCAGCCTTGAACTTGCAACTCTCTTGCTTCAGCCTCCCAAGTAGCTGGTAGTATGTGCTCCACCAGGCCTGGCATCTTTTGATTTCTTCTTTGACCCATGGGTTATTTTGAAGTTTGGTTTCCAAATATATGAGGGTTTTTTAGTAATTACCTTTTATTTCTAACTTATTTTCATTTTCATCAGGGAACATACTTTATATGGTGTGAGAACTTTTAAATTTGTTGAGATTTGCTTGTGCCATAATATGACCCATCTCGATAAATGGTCTATGTATTATATCTAGAAGAGTATTTTGCTGTTCTTGGACTGTTTTTTACTATAAAAATCAATTTTCTTAATACTCTTGTGCACATCTTCTATATCTTTACTCATTTTTTACAGATTTTTTCTATCAATTATTAGGAAAAGCTGTTGAAATGTCCAGTTCTCATTATGGATTTATGTTTCCTTGTAGTTCGATCAGTTTTTGCTTTATGTATTTTGAAACTCTTTTATTTGGTGCACACATGTTTAGAATTTTTATCTCCTCTTGGTGAATTTACCCTTATATTAGTTTGGAATGACTTTTATTTCTGGTATTGTGCTTTGTTTTGAAATCTGCTTTGACTAATGCAGCCACTCCATTTTTCTTTTGATTAGCATTAAATGGTATATTTTCTTGGATTCTTTCACGTTTAACCAATTTGTGGTCTTTATATTTAAAGTGCATTTCTTTTAGGTAGCACGTAGTTTGGTCTCTCTTTTTAAAAGTCCTATGATAAGCACTACTTTTTAATTGAAATGCTTAGATAATTAAGATTTAATTTCTGGTTGATAAAGTTGGGTTTAGATGTATCTTCTCACTTTTATTTATCCTACCTGTACTTCCCTTTTTCTTTTTCTGCTTCCTTTTTTATTTTAGTTTTTACTACACTATCTTCTTTATTGCCTTATTACATTTTATTTTGTTGTTTTAGGGATTGCTTTATAGTATATGGTACATATTTTTATCTTATCACTTTTTTTTTTTTTTGGTACTAGGGATTGAACTCAGGGGCATTCTACCTTTGAGCTATACCCCCAGCCCTATTTTTTATTCTTTATTTTGAAACAGGGTCTCACTAAGTTGCAGAGGGCCTCACTAGGTAGCTTAGGCTGGCCATGAACCCGGATCGTCCGGTCTCAGCCTCCCAAATGCTGGGATTACAAGCGTGCGCCACCACGCCTGGCTATCTTATCACATTTTAGTTCAAATGATATTATACAGTTTCACATACAGTATGAGAATCTTACAGTAGTATACTTCCATTTATCCCTCCCTAGTATCATCATCACGCATTTTACTCCTACATGTTCTAGACCCCACAGTATGTTGGTATAATTTTTGTTTTGTTCTTCAAAATTCTTTTAAATATTTTCTGTTAAAGAAATTTTATTAAGCAAGAAAAACATCTGACCCATTTGTCCACAGAGTTGCTGGTTTGGGTGCCTCCATTCCTTCCTATCCTTCTGACATCATTTTCCATCTGCCTAAAGGACTTTCCTTACCATTTTATGTATAATTGGTCGTCTGATGGTAAATGCTTTCACCTTTTGTATATCTGGGAACTTGTATTTTGCCTTTGTATTTGAAATATATTTAACTGGCAAAGTTAATGGTTTTGTTTGGTGTGCTTTTCAGCATTTCTAAGAGGCAGCTTCCATTGTCTTGTCACTTGCATTTTTCTTACATCATCCTGTTCTCTGTTTCTCTATATAAGTCTTTATACTATAATCTGCACCTGAAATATTTTCTCTGTGTTACTGGTTTTGAGCCACTTCCTTATAAGGTACCTTGGCTTGATCTTCTTTCTATTATACTAGGATTTCATTGAGCATTTTAGATCCTTGTGTTTATAGTCTTCATCAAATTTGGAAAATTTTCAGCCATTGTGTCACCTATTTTTTTTCTGTCCCATTTCTCTCTCCTCTCCTTGGAGATTCCAGTTGCTCATATATTTGACTATTTGAAGTTTCCCTAGCAGATCACTACCATGCTTTTCTTCTTTGTTTTTTCAGGTTCTTATTTTCTCTATTTCATTTTGAAAGACAAGTCATTAATCTTTTTCTTCAAGGTTTAGTCTGCCTTAAATCCCATCCAATATCTTTTTTCATCTCAGACATTGTAGTTTTATTCTTTAAAAGTCTATGAGAGAGATAAAGGTAGTGTATACATATGTGTCTGGGGATAAACCAAGCCAGTATCACTTTACATGCCCAGTCCTTTCCATTTCTGTGTTCTATTCTATTTCCTTCCCTTCCCTTTCCTTCCCTTCCCTTCCCTTCCCTTCCCTTCCCTTCCCTTCCCTTCCCTTCTCTTCCCTTCCCTTCCTTTCCCTTCCCTTTCTTTTGACATGATCTTTCTCAATTGCTCCAGCTACCTCCAGTTTTAGAGATCTTCCTGACTCTGCCTCCTGAACAGCAGGGATTATAGACATCTATCATCAGGCTGGCTTTGCTAGGAGTTCTAAATGTCTCCACTCTCCACTCCAAATCCTCAACTCTGGAGTGTCTACCAGGTTCCTCCCTGCTTCCCCACTGTGTCGTGACCTGGAAACTTTTTCAGGGCAGTAAGCTGTTTTCAGGCTGAAGGATTATCTACCCAGGTCTGAACCAAAAGGCTGCTCTTTTGACTATTTCTTATTCCTGGTTCTTTTCTCACAGTGTCTTCCTGTGTTTCTAGAGGAATCACAGTGGTAACTATGGCATATGAATCTTTAATAGCACAATCTTTAATAGCACATGACCTAATAAGGAAATACACTGTAGATTCCTTGGCCATCTTGTTCAGGTCTTCCATAAACCACCTTTGTTGTTGTTGTTTTTAATTCCCTTTGTAGCCTTCATTTCCATTTTCTACAGATCTATTAGCTAGAATTCCTCCACTCCATCTCTTTTTCTGTTGAAAGCTCACCTTTCTTCAGGACTTAAACATTTCTTACAAAATATTACCATGTCTCCAAGTTGAAAAGAATCTCTTTGTCATGGTTTGCATCTAGAATGTCCCTAAAGTCTCAGGTGTTCAGAAGTAGGGCTTCGTGGAAGCAGTTGGATCATGAGGGCTCTGAGCTTACCACTGGATTCATCACTGATAGCTTAAATGGACTGCTGGGAGGTGAGGCCAAGTTGGAGGAAGCAGATCACTGGGGTTGTACTCTTGGGCCCCTCTTCCTCTTCCTCCTCCTCCTCCTAATCTTCCTTCTCTTCTCTTCTCTTCTCTTCTCTTCTCTTCTCCTCTCCTCTCCTCTCCTCTCCTCTCCTCTCCTCTCCTCTCCTTTTCCCCCCCCTCTATCTTTCTCTGCCTCCCACCTGCCATTAGCTAAGCAGTTTTATTTTTCCACATCCTTCTGCTATAATCTGCTCTGGCTCAGAGCGATGGACTGAGGCTGGGGGACTCATGAACTTTTCTTCCTCTAAGTCGTTCTTGTCAAGTATTTTTGGTCATAGCAGTGAAAAGCTGACTAGCATACTCTTCCTTCTCTAAACTGAAAAGGTTGCTGTGCACCTCTTTTATTCAGCCTATCACTTTCTACCATGTATTAACTTATTTATGCACAGGCCTTATTTCCTCTCTTTAGAAATCTGTTGAGGATAGGCTTCATGGCTCATTTCCATACTGTTAGAAATATATAATGTGTATATAGATGGCAGTGTATATAGTGGTCCATTTAAGATACATTTATTGGGAGTCTTGGGAATGAATACTGCATAGGTAATTATGAAATTATAGCCCAATGATAATGAATATCTTAGGCTAAAAGTAACTGGGGAGATTCAGTTGTCTATAGGATGTTTTTATCCTACTCATAGCTAGATAAATCTCTGTGTCTCACTTTTCAAACAAAAATGTGCCCTTTTCCCTTTGAAAGAATGAACTCTAAAAGCAGACATTTTCCTTTTGCTGTCTTTGTATTCCTGCAACCCAGCATTGTACTTGGGTCAAGAAATGGCTGTTTAATCACAGCAGTAACCCTCAAAGGGAGGTATTCTCAAAATAGTTATTCTTTAAAACACACACACACACACACACACACACACACACACACACACACACACACAGTAGGCTGCACCATACAAGTGCTCAGAAGAGCTTCTGTCTTCCAAAATCTTTCTAAAATACTGAAAACATCAAAGAAGGAGAAAGCACAAAACTAAATTCCAACTTGCAATCACTGAAACGATTTCATATACATGAGTTACCTTAGATGCGTTAGCTTTCTCTTACTCTAACAAATGCCTGAATTAATCACCTTATGAAGCAAAAAGGTTTATTTTGGAAAAACCTCACAATTCCGAAGGTTCAGGTCCATACTTGGTTGTCCCTGTTACTTTGGGGCTCATACATCATGAGGCAGTACATGCATCACGGTGGGAGCACATGGCAGGTCATGCACACTCACCTTATGGCCAGGTGTGAAAAAGAGAAGAAGAGGAAAAACTGGGATCCCAACACCCCCTTCAGGTGTATCCCCTTTATGACCTAATTCCTCCCATTAGTCCACCTCTTAAAGGTTCCAGTGCCTCCCAGTAGTGCCCCAGGCTGGGGACCCATCCTTTAACCCATGGGCCTTTGGAAGATATTTCAGATCTAAACTATAGCACTAGAGTATTCAAATTCAGAGGGGCAGAAAGTAGAATGGTGCTCACAGGGGCTGTGGGGAGGAGGGACTAGGAAGTCAGGGGTGGTAACGGGTGTGGGGGTTCCCCTTGGAAAAATGTATTGTGAAGATGGATGGTGGTGCTGGTTGCACAACATCATCAGGCTACTTAATGTCACTAAATTATACCCTTAAAATGGTTAAAATGGCAAGTTCTGTTACATGCATTTTACCACAATAAAAGAAGAAAGATAATCCATTCAAACCCCACCCATGTTCATGAAAAGATGAGTGGTAAAACTGGGTTTAAATTTCAGTTCCCCCCAAGGTTGGACAAGCCACTTAATCCTCTCTGAATCTATCTCTTCATCTGTAAATGAGGCCTGATGTATTGAAAGGCGCCTCTTCCCGTGCCGATGACATAGTGGGCACTCAGGAGTGTTCATCATGGTCAAATTCCTAAAGGTCTTTTTAGAGAGTTTTCTCTGTATAGAAAGCTTTCCAGCTATCGAGAAAGTTTTGTTCTTTGACAGTTCTGTCCAGGCATGGGCTTGGAGAGTGAAGGGCCAGGCATGGTTGGTTGGCTTGGGAAAGGTAGTTTTTATTTTATCCAAACCAGTAGAAGCTAGTGTCTCTATCCTTGAGTTAATAAGGGGCTCCAAGCCAGGCGTGGTGGTGCACACTTGTAATCCCGGCAATTGGGAGACTACGACTGGAGGATCCCGGTTCTCGGCCAGCCTCAGCTACCTAGTGAGGCCCTCTGCAACTTAGTGAGACCCTGTTTCAAAATAAAGAATAAAAAATAGGGTTGGGGGTATAGCTCAGAGGTAGAATGTCCCTGAGTTCAATCCCTAGTACCACAAAAATAAATAAATAAATAAGGGGCTCCATCACAAGCCGGGGAACCTGGAGTCTAGACTTGGGAGGCACCCTGGGCAGGGAGACTCCCTGAAGTGTCTCTTGGTATTGCAGTAGCGAGGAGACCCCTGAAGTAGGACATGCCCTAGGAGGCCAGCTGCCCACATGAGCCTCTCAGTAAAGTCGTCACCTCTTAGGGGACACAAAATGAGGATAGTTCCTTGAAATCTGAAGTCACTGAGTTCCTAGGACAATTGGAGCCTGGAATTGACCTTCTTCCTGCCTCTGATTTTACTTAAGTGTGGACTCCCCAGGATATACGTTCCCTAGCTTCCTTCCCGTCAAAGGTTACTCTCCACATCACCACATCTGATTCTTCTATAAGTTAAAAAAAAAAAAAAAATAGTTAAGTGATTGTTTCCTCCGCGTTTAAGTTGATGACTGGGGCGATTATCCGAAGTCTAACAAGAGGAGACAAGGAGCGTGCAGACGTGAATGCTGTTTCTGGTTTACATTCTTCTCCTCCCTGTTCTTGCACACACACAGTCTCCATCACTTCCTCACTCACTTCGGAGAAACTTGACAACCCAGGGAATTTTCCTGGGTTATTGCTGTTCGCCCAGAAGAGCCAATTAGAAGTGAGGGATTACCACCTGCTCCTGTCTGGCCTCCGGTTCCTCTGTCAGCATTCTCATCAGTTTGAAGGAGCCAGCTGTCCCACCTGTGCAGCTGTGCAGCCCCTCGGGCCGGGGTCTTGTCAAGCTCCTACCCACTAAGTAGTGTTTAGTCAGAGCCGAGACGGGGCCCATCCAGTACAATCTCCAAATACCGCAGCTTAGAGGCTCCCGGGAAGCCACCGGGGACAACTGGAGGTTAGAGAAAGCCATGCACTTCCTCAGAAGCACCAGCCATGCTGCTGCTTTGATTCTAGTAGCCATGCAGAGCACCAGCTGGTTTTGATTCTCAGGAAAGAAGCCATTTCTCACAGGCTGAGTAGCCCTATGGCACAGATATGCCACTGTGGGATTGACCAGAGGAGGCGACACTGATGTCCACTGCTAATACCCATAGACTAGATTACACTAGAGCTGGGTTTCCGTGGAAGGCAGCTACTGTGCTCTTTCACCTCCTCCATGGCAACGGCCCCATGACAGGCTGTCATAACAGTAACAAGCACATCTCACATCTCGTTGCTAAGGCTGGCCTCAAATTGGGGGAGTGACTGGAGATTAAACCCAGGGGCACTCTACCTCTGAACTACACCCCCAGCCATATTTTATTATTTATTTTGGAACAGGGACTTGCTAAGATGCTGAGAGTCTCACTAAATTGCTGTGAGGGTAGCTTAGAACCTGTGATCGTCCTGTCCCAGCCTCCCAAGTACTAGGATTTCAAATGTGCTCTGCCATGCCCGGCTCAGCCTTGCTATTTTGGTAAGGAGTCGGGGACTTTGAGATCAGATCCAGAAAGCATTAGTCCCCTGCGTGACCAAGGTTACATTACCCACGCTCTCAGGGCTCTTTTATAGGATCAATAGGAAATTTAGATGAGATGCTGGAAATCCAATGGTTTTCAACCCTGGATCACCTAGGGAAATTGAAAAACAGAAACCACACCAGTGTCCTCAGTCTACCCGCAGGAATTCTGATTTAATTTCTCTGCAGCAGGGCTCCGGCCACATTGGAAGATTTTCTGGTGTTCTGATGTGCAGCTGGAGTTGCAAAGGACAAAGATAGACAAAAATGCTTAGATAAATTTAGTTCAGTATACTGTCCCTACATTTTCCACTCCTCTTGTTGTTGGATAAAAATTTTAACCTTCCTCACATTAAAAAATATTATAATCATTGGTGACTACCTTGTTTTTTGTTTTTTAAACATTGTCACCAATAACCGCTTCAGGTCATTTGTAGGGAGAATTAACTGCTACAGTTCACAGCCCCAAAAGCAAATACTGTCAAATCCTCAGCCTCTCTTCATTGGCCTTCCAGTGACTTCTTTGTAGATCCCAGTAGTCTTTCTCTTGGACAAGGAAGTTTCCTTGCAGACTGTGAGGGGTCAGGCCACCATAATTGCTCCCAGGTTGGAAAATCCTGAAGAGCTCTCTGCTCTTCGTCGTCGTCGTCGTCCTCCTCCTCCTCCTCCTCCTCCTCCTCCTCCTCCTCCTCCTCCTC
>PVLC010001349.1:0-87226 GCA_004027655.1 Graphiurus murinus
ATCCCAGCATTCGGGAGGCTGAGACCGGAGGATCCGGGTTCGCGGCCAGCCTCAGCTACCTAGTGAGGCACTCTGCAACTTAGTGAGACTCGGTTTCAAAATAAAGAATAAAAAATAGGGCTGGGGGTATAGCTCGGAGGTAGAATGCCCCTGAGTTCAATCCCCAGTACCGCCAAAAAAAAAAAAAAAAAAAAAAAAATTTAATGATATTTAAGAAGCTGTTCATACAAGTAATTTGGCCCACGCAAATCAATAGATTATCCATTACCTTTATGTGCAAAGAAAGATGACGGAAGCCCAGTAAATATTTACATGGCCTTTATCATGACTTTCAAGTGGAATCTGTACTTAATCTGTATCTTTTTCTTAAAGAAGGGGAAAAGAGACACGTTCTGAAAACAGGGAAAGATATTTTCAATACTATACAAAAGTTTAAATGCCTTTATCCTTGAGGTTTTGAATGTTTGTTTCAGAAAAGAACTACTTTGAAAATTGTAGAGAGCTGTTCATTCAAATGGATAAGCTTTGTTTAGCATATGAGATTGATTCCTGCCTTCACATATAATAAACTGTATGATTCCGACGTCTCAATTTGATTCTGATTGGTTCAAGTATTCTAAAGACACTGAGACTTTTATAACATGTTTTATTTTTGAAGTAATATAAATGTGGGTAACACGTACAAGTTAGAAACAGTGATGAACAGCGACTTCCTGTCATCTTGTAAGGTTTAAATCATAGTGTATTTCCATTACGCACTTGAATATAATGGGTGTTCAGCAAATATTTTCTGAATTAAGGTACAAATAACCACATGGATATAAGAAAAAGGGATAATATAAAGAAGAGACTATTCTGGTTTTGGATAAAAGGGGATAGATTTAAATTGTGGAACAGTGAGTCAATTTTTATTCAGAATATATAATTCATATTTATATACTGCAGTGTTTTTTTGTTACCCAAAAGTTGGCCTTGTCAATAGAAGATTAAAATATGTTTGAGTCTTCCAAAAAGCTAATGAGATGTTAAAACCCCAAATATAAAGAGTGACAAATTTTTCTGCTTTTAATACCTGATGCTCTCTCTTTGATGAACATTAATCCAGCTTCAGACTATGCTGCTACTGAATGTACTAGATGAAGAAGAGGAAAATCAGTTCTAGAAAAATAGGGCATTCATCTGAATATGTAGCCAGGACTCATGTTGATTTGAAATGGTAGAACTCCAACTGGAGCACACTCAGAGAGAAATTTATAGCTTTCCTAATCAGACTTTAGGAATCACAAGGCATTCATTTTTCTCAGAAATGACTGTGAGCAAGGATTTGAAAGATGCCAGGTGTGGCTCGATGACTCGATCTCTGCTTCTTTCTATAGGTGTCTTCAATCTTTTCATTCAGGATTTTTACTTTAAAAATTTTTATTTTATAGTTTTTTTTTTTAAATTTTAGATGGTCTTGCAAAACTGTCCAGGCAGGCCTGGAACTTGTGATCTTCCTGATTCAATCTCCCCAGTAATTTGGAGTATAGGGATGTGCTACTGTGTCCAGGTAGGTAATTCTTTTTATTACTATACTGAGGATTGAACCCAGATATATTCTATCCCTGAACTACCCCCTTCCCACCCCTAATTTATTATTGTTATTATTTTATATTATTATTATTATTATTATTATTATTATTATACAAAACTGGGACTCGCTAAGTTGCTGAGGTTTCACTAAGTTGCTGAGGTTGATCTTGAACCTGAAATCCTCCTTGGCATTGCCAGCTCTCAGGCAAGCATATTTCCAGTGTTGTCATGAAAGAGACGTTTTACATCTTACTTCAGTCCTTGGTTTTAAAAACTCACAAGGGAATGTACTTATTAGTCTGCTTTTGCTCAACTGTCCAAAAATATTATTAGAAGTGTTGGGTACAATTATTGGTAATTCCCATGGCAACAACATTGCTAGAGTCAGGAGGAAAATGATCTTTAATAATAATAAGAGGGTGCGATGCTATTCCTGGGATGTCGTTTGATACTAATGAAGCAAATTCATCAATCTGAGACTTTTAGCTAGAAACTTCTTATAATTTAATAGAAAGAAACTTTAATCTACTAAATGCCATAATATTCCTAGTAACATGAAATAATAAAAAAATGTATTGGGAGACTTTAAAACTGGTTCTGAATAATTATTTCTATGCTTCTTTATATTTATTTTTAACAATAAAATCAGTGACCAATGGTTTAGACATTCATGTAAGATAGGTATTAGAGTTCTCTTGTAATAAAATAGAATAATGAAATGATGAAGACTTAAATCATTGAGAGGAGTCAACCAAGAATAAGAGATTACACAGGTTTGCAGGGAAAACCCAAAGGGTGTGCTGAGCTGCAAGAGTCACCACCTTGATTTTTCTAAAACAATTGAAGCATGCTAACAGTACTCTTGCCTTCTTGGAAACACTGGACAAAGAATTAACCTCTGCTCAAGTGGCCTCAGAAAGTTCTACATCAGCTCAGAATCTGACAACCAATGTTGCTAATGTTGAGACTCAGTGATGTCTGCCAGTGAGTCAGTGTCTGGCTGAGCCTCTAGTAAAATGGGCAATGCTTTCGAGAGCCCATGTAATTCTTGGACTGAACTGGAAACCCCTAGAGTGACTCAGTGACTACAAAAGCTGCATTCAATTTTGCTAAGTCTATTCCGGGGTCCGGGAGCTGCTGTTTCCTTCCTGGAGAGAGTGGAGAAAACTTTAGCCCTGACCAAATCCTTAGACTCTTCTGCCTCAGGTCACAGCTCAGGAACCACCATTGCTGGAAAGTGATACAAGGAGGATGTCCTTAGCCTGCTGGGACTAAAAGAAATGTTTTAAGCTCCCTCATGGTCCTAGGACAATCACAGAAAATGCTGTACTGGAAGTCAGAGGAATTTTATTTTATATTTATCTTGAAAGATAGTTTTGCTGATGATAGAATTCTAAGGGACATTTTTTTTTCTCCCCAGCATTTTAAAGATGTCACTGCATTTATGGTTCAAAAATTTATGATGAAAAACTTTGATGCAACTCTCATATTTGTTCCCCTGTTCACGATGTCATTTCTCTCTGACATCTCTGAAGATTTTTTCTTTATCACCAGCAATTTGTTATTTTGTGCTTCATAATGATATTCTTTAGGTTGTATGGATCAATTTTCATTTAGATCTTTGAATCTGAAACCTTAAATTTATGTGTTCATAGTTTATCAAATTTGGAAAAATTTATGTATTACTTCAATTTGTTCCATACCATGTTATTTCTGAAATTCCAATTATACATGTATTCAAATGCATAGATTAATATACTGCTTATTTTCATAATGTTTTTGCAGTTGGATTATTTTAGGAAACTTTTGCATTCTATGTTCTTGACTAGTTGATCTTTTATTTCAGAGTCTAATTTATTGCTCATCTTACCCATTATAATTATCTCTTACTATTTTAAATTTTATCTCTGAGAGCTCTGTTGACTCTTCTATAAATAAAATATTTATTTATTTATTTTATGGGCAAAAATGAGGATAAAATACATTATTTTTACAATCAATTTTAAATATTTTTCTCCCAATTCCATTATTCATATTATTCCTGAGCTTATTTCTATTTACTGTTTTTTTTCCGCTGGTAAACAATCATATTTTACTGTTTCTTTGCATCTGTAATAAATTTGATTAGGATAGATTATATTTTCCTGGATGCTAGATTTTATTGAATTTGTTAGAGGGTTAGGTTTTCATTCTGGAAAGCAAAGTACTAGGATAATTTCAGTTCTTAAAACTTACCTTTAAGCTTTGTTAGAGGTGCAGAGCAGCCTTAGCTTAAAGTTAATTTAGCATCACTCTGGAGATAATTAGCTTCTAACTTCTCTACCCACTGTCCTATGATTTATGAGGTCCTGCACTCTGGAAGGCAAAAAGCAAACTGTTCCCAAGTATTCTGCAGAAATTGTTTGTGCTACCTTTTTCCAGTGGTTGTATTTTGATCCTTCTGGAGTTTTACTTCAAGTTTGCACAAATCAGCATTCAGACCAACACTTAAGGGTGTCCTTTGCAGTTTCTGAGTGCCCCCCCCCGTCTCTCTCTCTCTCTCTCTCTCTCTCTCTCTCTCTCTCTCTCTCTCTCTCTCTCTCTCTCTCTGTAACTCTCTTCTCTGTTATTTTGCTCCATGACTTTATTTAGGTTTCACCAAAATCCAATATCTGTTCATTGTATGTCTTGAGATTACTGGGCTTTATTTGGGTTTATTCTCCCTCCACGGTGCTCTGGAAATGCATCTAGGCAGTAGCTAGGGCAAATTGGAGCTCCGTCATTGTGACTGTTTTGCATTGCCTCTTGCCTAGAAAATAAATTTTTTCATATAATAATTTTTCTAAATGTCTATGATGGGAGGCAATTTCTATGCAGTTTTTCTTTTGCTTATGAACATATATAATGTATTATAATATATATAATTATATATATATAATTATTGGTGGCTGAATACATTGATTTTCTCCATACTTCCAACATATTTTTATTGAATTTGTAGGGTTTTTCTACATTAATCTAGTTGTTGTAGATGATTTAACATTCTTATTAACTAAGATCCTGGCTTTCAAAGATATTATAAGAATAAATATATTAAAGACTCAGTACAGAAATAATTTTTCTGACTCCTGATTGAATATACAGAAAAAAAAAGAACGTTAAGACTTTTACTTGTTTAAGTTGAAGAACTCTTTCCAAGGTATATTATGATTTATATTTTAAATGAACTACCATTTTTCTTAGTTGAAAAGTAATAAATTGATTTTGGTTGCTAACAACATGGAATATTGATTATATAAAACACCCCTTGTTATAGGCCTGGAATGAACCTAACAGATATCATTTCAAATGTAAACTGATATGTTTACAATCAACTAAGCAAATTTTTCCAGCTCCCCCAAATTAGACACTCTCCCAAAATTAGTATGGTGTCTATAAAGATGAAGAATTTATTCTGGAAGCTTCTGGAGGCATTTGGAGGAACAAAGTGGTTTCGTGATATTTTATTTTCTAATCTGGGAAGCAGAGAAAATGATTAAGAATATTGAGAGTATAGTTAGAATCAACATATTCTTACATATATTACACAATCAAAGGTTTACATAAATCAATGAAATTTTTCCCACAGGCATAATGATAAGTCAAGGAATTCTCTGTGTTTTTCATAAAAGCTAGATTTTAATTATTTGGTATACTGTAAATTTACATTATATTGGGGTACAGAGTGATAGAAATACACATGCACACATCTCTTGGAGCATTTCCTTCCTAGTCCTGCCCCTCCTCCCCTTCCAGTGTGCATGACTTTGAGACTGGAATTGATAATTTAGCGTACATATGTAGCATTATTTAATCTCATACGTTTTTTACATTCTCAGATCTTTTTTTATTTTAAAACAGGGTCTTGCTAAGCTGCTGAGAGTGTGGTCAAGTTGCTGAGTCTGGCCTTGAACCTGTGACTTTCTTGTATCAGTCATCCAAGTACTGAAATAACAGGTGTTCACCACTTCGCCCAGCTAATAGAATATATTTCAAAACTCCAAAGAGATTTCAAAAGAAGAAAGAGCAATAGAAATATACCTGAAGTGAAAAAAACTCAGTGAATCTTTTAACAGAAGATTAATTATGAACAGAGACTTAGCAAACAGGAACTATATCTGAATAAGTTGATAAGGATGTATATATAGAAAGAGAATACAATGGGAAAATGTGAGATGGAGAATAATGAAAGAATGGAATATAGTTTACAAAGCACTAATTAGAGTTGTAGGATAAAACAATAGCTTTAGTTGGATAAAAGTAATATTTGCAGTGTAATAATGGCTGAGGGATTTTTAGATCTGAAAGGACCCGAATCCTCTCATGAAATCTAAATAAGTTGAATGGATATAGACTCACAGCCGGAAACACTATTATGAAAAACTAGAGCTCAAAAGACAAAGATAAAATATTATAGCCAGTCATAGGTAGGAAAATGTAGTCTATACACAAAGTAATATCAATTGTACAAATCACAGATGTTTTCATAAGCAGCCAGAAAATAGTGGGGAATATCGTTAAAATGTTCAGAGAAAATGTATGAGAAGATAAAAATTTAAACACAGTTGAGACTTAGATCAATAATGTATGTGAAATAAATTTTTTTAAACAAATAGCAAGGATAAGTGATTTTACCTGCAACATCACTGCACAGTAGAAATTTCTAAAAGGTGTGCATCTGGGAGAAGGCTATTTAATTCAGAAGAAAGGAACATTATGCAAGATATAACAGAGAGAATATGCAACAGCTAATGTGTGAATAATAAAGGGGAACGTCAACATTATATACTAATAACAACAACCCTAATATATTCTATTACAGGGGGCATAAGACAAAACAAAAATAAGATAATATACAGTGATATGAGAGGATCATTCCAAAATACATTGTTCTCAATAACTTCTATTCAGGGGAAGAGTTTACACAATATACATGTATCCATAAACACATATAAACTTTAGACATGCTCATAAAAACATATAAATTTTAGTCTCCACTAAACTTATATATCAAAATAAAATATGAGCAAAATTTAAGACTGGCAATGCATCAAAATGCAACTGATGCAATCACGATTGTGTAATTTTTCTCCTAAAGTCATAAAGTAGTTATTAATTTTTTGACTTTTATAGTTTATTTCCATGTGTGTAAGTATGATAAAATACCAAGGGAATACCTTATTATTTGTACCTATTTATTCATCTAACACTAGTGTATGCATTTATAAATTATTTACCATTCATGGAACATTTATAATGTGTTAATCACTGCTGAGCATTAGAGGCTGGAGAGATAAAGAAAGTCCATTCAAAATTATAGCGATGAATGAACTGTTACACCATTTTATGATGAAGTCTATGTTGGATTTAGTGCTGAGGTAACATAAGAGGCAATCTCTTGGGCTAACCTCTCTCATATTCCTCTCTCCTCTAAAACTCCAAATTTTAGGCAAATAAGCGACTGAATATTCCAAAACTGGAAATTTCGCTTTTGAAAAAAATAATATAAATACTTAATTTCTATGCCTCTGTTATTGTCTTAATATCTATATACAAAATATGCTCACATTATGTCTTCCCAAACTGTGAACAAGAAGTTTTATCTAGACTCTAGCCTTGTTTTCCTTTTCTTCATATAAGCATCTAGATGGCCAGTGTCTAGTATAGTTGGATGCTATAAGTACTCAAAGAGGATATAATCTGCCCTACTTTTACTTCCGGGACCTTACTCCCCCACTTCCCTCCATAAGGGCTGGGGGTATAGCTCGGAGGTAGAATGCCTCTGAGTTCAATCCCCAGTACTGCAAAAAAAAAAAAAAAAAAAAAAAAAGCATCTAGATGCAAGTTTTCTTATTAATCAATGAATCATTTACAGATTACCTTCTGTTATATTTTAGACCCTATACAAGATAACAAGAGCACAAGCAGACTAAAACACTGGCTTTATTCAAGACATTTACAATTTACTTAGGGAAATAAGGAGTCTAGTTGGGCTTTGGCCAGTGTCTAGTATAGTTGGATGCTATAAGTACTCAAAGAGGATGCTATATAATCTGCCCCACTTTTACTTCTGGGACCTTACTCCCCCACTTCCCTCTAGTTCAGTGCTTAAAACTGGCACCTGAATGTATTTTGAACCTACCCTACAAACTCCCATCACACATATGATTCCTTCTATTTCCCATGCACGTCCCTAGGATTCTGCATGGCTCCTCTACTTCTTTCCAATCTCTATTCTGAGTGCATACTTAGACTTTCACTGACCACTCTGTAGTTTCCTCATTCTCATATTCCCTACTAAACTGAGCCTTCTGTTTACCATTTGTAGCTGATCATGTTATTATTTAATTTTTGGTGCATTCTTTAATGTATTTGCCGTCTCTTTCTCCTATAATATAAGCTTCATTAAAGTAGGAACACTCTACTGTGTTCACTGTTGTCTTAGCCGGATTTGGTGATAAATAACATGCATTAAGTAAAAAGTAAATAATTTCTAAACTTGTAAATTAGGAAAATATTCAAATGCCTTTTCCTTTCTTTTTAAATTTTGATGCTTTGGTAGAAATTTCTGCTTCCTGGTAAAGTTTGGCCATTTCTTGCACTTCAGAAGCCGATTCATGAAAATCAAGTGTTGTTTGATTCTCTGAGGGTAGATATCCCAGAGAGCCGCTTTGCCCCTTCCATTCTGTGAGGACACAGGGAGAAAATGTTTCTCTCTGGAGGAGAGAGCAGGCCCTTGCCACACACCGAATCTGCTGGCATCTAGAAATTGAACTTCCAGCCTTTCGCACTGTGAGAAATACATTTCTGTTGATAATTTGATATAGTAGTCCAAAGACTTACACAAATACACAAATACACACACACACACAGCTTAACGATGCAACTTTTCAATAAGTGCTTCAGTTAAAGAAATATGTAATTATGGGTCTCTGGATCCTGGCTCAGGAGATTAAATCATCTAAGACCTTGATTAAGATATTTTACTTCTTTTGGGGGGGGAGGGTACTATAGAGTGAATCCAGGGGAATTCTATCTTCAAGTAACACCCCAGCCCTTTTTATTTTTTATATTGAAACAGGTCTCTCCCCAAGTTATTGAGGACCTCGCTGAGTTGCTGAGGCAGGCCTTGAAACTGCAATCATGACTCAGTCTCCCAAGTATGGGATTATAGGCCTGCACCACCACATGCAGCTTGGTATTTCACTTCTTAAATATATGGTTTTTTTTAAGAAATATGACTGCTAAAAGCATCCTTTATACTGGATTATTATGAGAATAAATACAATAAAAATATGACTTTAAAACGGTACTTGTCACTATTATACACCCAAAATATTATATACTTATTATTCCTAGCATGATTTTAGTCATAAGGAAATTAAAAAAAAATTATCATTACATAAGTCTGTCAAAGTTAGAAATTTTAGGCTCATAGCTATTGCTAGATATAATAATTTTGGAGTAATTATCACTCTAAGCCAATGAAAGTAGTCAAAAATAAATAATATATGGGAAAAGAGATTATTTTGTGAAACAAATAGTTTGCAATAGATCTATCTATCCATCTATCTATAAATATTGATGCCAATAATAATATCTCTATGTAGGGTTAATAGCATGTATAAACCAACAATATGATTGAATATTGTTGGCATCTTTTATTATTAAGGGGTATATAATGCCAATAACTAAAATTTTAGAGTATTATCCATATATATTAACAAGAATGAAATCTTATGAAGGAAACTACTTCATTTTGTAAATTACTATCTCCTGATAATTTAGAAAAGTGTCAGCATGAAGTAGTTACTCAATAATATGTTAAACATATTATATAATTGATATAATTTCTGACATGTTAGAACTTTAAAACATTTGAGACTCCAAAATAATATGTATTACTATTATTATAATTGTTGTTATTATTATAAATTTGCTGGCATTACAAAAGCATTGTTAATTTTTTATACTCATTTTTCAGGCAGGCAAAGACTAGTGAAAAATTATTGCATAGGTCAAAATGGTTATAAATATATTACAATAATAATTGCCCTTTTATATGAAAGATATTTATCACTAAGAGTTAACAATCTTGATGATAACTGTATCTGGTTGTACAATGTAGCCCTTTTTATGATGTTCTAGAATACCTGTGTTGACTGTGGAATGTGTTCGCATGCAAGAGTGTGTGCTTCTTTCTCTCTCTCTCTCTGCATTTATGTTGATATATTCTCAGAAATGTGATTATCAGTGTTATGGAAAATGGACATGAAATTCAGAAATTATAAGAGTCATGTGAAAACAGGACAGAGTGCCAGTATACCACTGAAAAAATAACTATATGGGTGGTTTCATTTTGTAAAATGATAAAGGTAAAATACATTTTTAACAAATACCTAGCTCTTTAATTATAGTCAAATTTCTCTCTATCTAAAATCAAGCTATTGGCACAAATCCTATTCACGATTGCAGCACTTGATGTGGAAATGTGGCTCAGGCTAGCTTCTCTGTGATGAATTTAAATGAAAATGGCTTTGATCTTAAGAAGAAAAGCAGTAGTGGCTACACACAGCCTTCATCCTCTAAGCCTACAACTCTTCTAGGCACTATTTTATTTTGCTAGGCTGCTTGTGAATTTAGTTTTTCTTTTTTAACGGGTTGACAGAATTTGGAATTTTGCAGCAAACAATAAGATTGGCAGTTTTTATAGGAAGTCAAAGAAGTCCAATCTAGAGTTCAGGCTATTCTTGCTCTTTGCCTTATCCCACATCCAAAACTGCCATGTTATATAACCATAAACCAATAAAACTCTATTTCTAGGAAAAACTGCCACACTCAGATTGACAGAGAAATCCAGTGTTGTACAGGAATTTGTTTTGAGTGGATTTCTTTATCACCTGATCAAGAAAGCCCCATTATAAGAGTCCCTATGTAAATTTTGTTAATAAAATTTAAAGGGGATGATTTTACCTGTACTGAAATAAACTTATTTTCTAATAGACTAAGTATTTAGGACAACAAATAGTTTTTATGACATATCTTGTGATATAGTAAAATATCAGAACATCTAATCATCATCCTACTCATGGCAGGATCTGATTGTGATCTTAGACAAGATATGCACTCAGCTACTCAATTTGCCTTTTAAAATAAGGCAGGTTTTGTAGGACATGGTGGTGCATGCCCATAATCCTAGTACTTGGGAGGCTGAGACAGAAGGATCACAAGTTCAAGATCAGTCCCAGCAATTTAGCTAAGCTCTCAGCAATCAAAGAAAATTAAAATAAGCAAAAAATTAAAAAGGGCTGAGGGTGTGGCTCAGAGGTAGAACGACCCTGGATTCAATACCCAGTAACACACATACACACACACACACACACACACACACACACACACACACACACACACAGGCAAGTTTCAATAGTTGAAAGCTTAATCAGAAGTTGCAGTAGAGATATGATCTGAAAACGATAGATGTTTACTAAATTGATGGGAACTTTCAGAAGTTTTTAATGCTTTATGTATATTCTCAATTCTCATCCTTAGATAGTTTTCTTTGACTATCAGTTTTAATTATTAGTAGTAAGATGAAGACATTATAATAGTTGAATGCAATGTAGCTCCAAAATTTGTATCTTCTTGTGATTATTTTCAAATATAAGTACATCTTCGTACAAAGATCTATATGCTTTGTTAGTTTCAAAAGTATTCAACAATATAGCTCTAATAGGTATCTCAATCCATTCATTTTTGGAACCATTATATTCTTCAAAGGAAACACAATTGCTCTCTTTTTAATTATGTAGACCCTTTTCAGATTATTTTAATATTAAAATTATAAACACATATATATCATAATCCCTCGATAAATTACAATTATCTTTTTTTTCTTTCTGTTTTCATGGTACTGAAGATTGAACCTGAGGCCTCATGCATTCTGTACCAATAAGCTACATCCCCAGCCCTCTTTGTTTTCTTTTTGAGACAGAATTTCACTAAATTGCTCAAGCTGTATGAGAATTTGTAATCCTCCTGCCTCAGCCTGCAATGTAACTGGGATTACAGGCATGCACCATCACACCTGGCTCAATGAATTACTGTGATTGTTTTAAAGTAAATCTTTATATATAGTTACCTTTTATGGTAGCCTTCATTCTTTTCCAAATTTCCATGTTTTTACTTTTACCATTTCCTTCATTTTGAATGACTCATTTTAATGTTTCTTTTATTGATCTATTGGTCACAAATCATTTAGTTTACTTTCTTTCCTTGGAAAAAGTATATCTATTTTTATCTTTTTTTCTTTGCATTTGAAGAATATATTCATTAGGCCTATAACTTATAGTCTCACATCATAGTGTAAATCATGTTGACAGTGACATACATGCACCTCTCTTATGGTTTGGATCTAGAATCTCTGTAAAAGTCTCCTGTTGAAGCCATGGCTCCCAATCCAGCAAGGTGTTTAGAGGTGAGACTCTTATGCAATGATTTGATCAGGACTCTGACCTCTCCAGGTCAATTATTCCACTGATGGCTGAGTGTACTACTGAGAGATAGGACCCAGTTGGAAGAATTAGGTTCTAAGAGCATGCACTGGAAGAGTTTATCGTGACCCCTGCCACCTCTTTCTCCTCCTCTTCCTCCTCCTCCTCCTCCTCCTCTTCTGCTTCTTCTCCTTCCTCTTCTTCTTCTCTCTGATTCCCTGCTACCATGAGCTAAGTAGCTTTTCTCTGCCACTCTCTTCTGCCATGATGTTCTGTCTCATCTCAGGCCCAAATCAATGGAGCCAGTTGATGATGAACTGAGACTTCTGAAACCTTGAGTGAGTCAAAATAAACTTTTCCTCATCTAAGTTATTTTTGTCATATATTTTAACCACAGTGAAACAAAGCTAAGAAAGCCTCCTTCTAAGAATTGATAAGTATTGCAGGGGCAGAAAGATCTTGCAGAATGGTGGAGTTATTTCAATGTACTTAAAAAAATACTTGTATTAGTGCATTGTAATTATACATCATAGTTACATTCAAAGTGATACAAATATTCATGCTATTGTTGTGAGATATAGAATGCTCCCTTGAAGAGCTCATAAATTAGAATTTGGAGAAGATGCAATTGAGTCATGAGGGTTGTAATCGCAGCCATGGATAAATATTTTAATGGACTTACGTGAGTGGTGGTCTAGGCCAGTAGGTGTAGCTGGAGTAGGTAGGTCTCTGGAGGTCTGGACTTGGGGGTTATATATGGTTCCTCCTCCCCTTGCTTGTGCTCTCTTGCTTCCAGACTCCATGACATGAGGAGCACAGTCACTGTGATTTCCCTCTCTCTGCTTCCCACTGCCATGCTCTGAGATCCAAGGTCCCTAACCTCATATGGACTGACCCTGAAAACCATGAACAATTAAATATTTATTTCCTCTACGTTAAGTCAAGTCTTTTATATATGCTGACTAATACCCATGCACACAGCTCTTATGTGGAGATTGGTGTCATGGTTTAGATATAGACTGTGCCCTGAAAAACTCATGTATTAAAGTTCAGAGTTGATATAGTTAAGTCAGGAGGGTTAGGATCACAACAATGGCTACTTCCATTGTAATGGATTTATTGGGCAGTAATCTAGGCAGGTGAGGTGTGACTAGAGGAAGTGAGTTCCTGGGGGATGTGGTGTTAGGTATTGTGCTTTGTCTTTGAATCTCCTTGCTCCTTCTCCTGCTTTTGGCCTCCTTGATCTGAAAGCCGAACCTTTGCTCTCTCCCTCTCTCTGTCTCCCATCACCATGCCTGGAGCTCTGCCAATACCTACCTGACGTGGGCTTAAGCCATCCATGAAATCTTCAGATCTGTGAGCAAATAAATCTTCCTTCCTCTAAATTGTAGCAGTAAGTTATTTTGGATTGTAGCAGTAAGAATGCTGACTGAAACAATCAGTATGGAGGTTCCTCAACAGACTAGGAATGGAACCATCCCATGACTCAACTATGCCACTCCACACTATACTTCTCAGTGTACGTTCCTAGGTTATAATATCTAACTTCTTAATGACTGCTGCATTGGTAATTTTCTAATGCCTTCAAATAGAGACGGAGTTGATGATATTGGCTTTAATGGGTGTGCAACCGCAGCCCATAAACAAAGAAAATGACAGCTCAGGTAGAGTATCTTTCTGTGCAGATTCCAAAAAAAAAAGTGTAAGAATTAAATATATATAGCATTTCTGTGCAAAAAAGACTGTATTGCTTCAGTTGGATCATGATATAGATAGGAAGGGGTGGTACATATGACTAGAAAATGGTTGAGCAAGATTTGTAGAGTTTTGAGCTGGGCGTGGTGGCGCATGCTTGTAATGCCAGCATTCGGGAGGCTGAGACTGGAGGATCCGGGTTCGTGGCCAGCCTCAGCTACCTAGTGAGGCACTCCACAACTTAGTGAGACTAGGTTTCAAAATAAAGAATAAAAAATAGGACTGGGGGTGTGGCTCGGAGGTAGAATGCCCCTGAGTTCAATTCCCAGTACTGAAAAAAAAAAAAGAAAAAAAAAAACAAAACATTTGTAGAGTTTCATTCCATTAAAAAATGCTAAAAAAATATTTTTTTTACTTTGATGTCATCATGCACTTATTTTTATCTCTATCTATCTATCTATCTATCTATCTATCTATCTATCTATCTATCATCTTTCTCTATTCATTTTAGAGGAATATAAAATATTTATTTAGCATAGTGAGGATACAGTTTAAAAAAAGGTCCTGATAAGAGTACATTTCAGAGAAAGGGTCTGAAATGGTCAGTTTCCAGGAGTGGAAGATGGTTGAAAGTTCTCTTCCTGATGAGATTTATTTAGTCTGGAACTATTGATTGATTGATCAATGTGCTACAGTTTTAACCCAGGGGAATTCTACCTCCAAGCTACACTCCCAGCCCTATTTTATTTTTATTTGGACACAGGTCTCCCTAAGTTGCTGAGACTGACTTTAAATCTGCAATCCTCTTGTTTCAGCCTCCCAACTATTAGGATTATAGACATGTGTCATCCTGTCCAGCTAGATGTTTGTCTTTTTTTATAGTTCAAGTCATGGTGTTAATTTCCATGTTCATTGAAATTTTACTCAGCCATAAAGAAGAACAAAATCATGTCATTTGCAGGAAAATTGATGGAACTGGAAAATATTATGCTAAGTGAGATTAATCAGTCACAAAAAGTAAAATATATATAATATATATATATTATTATATATATATATAAAATATATATATAAATGTATGTTCTCCCTAAGACGCGGAAGCTAAGGAGAAAGTGGGACATAAGAGGGACTCTAGACGATGAAGAAGAAACCTTAGATGAGCAAAGAAGGTGACTTAACTGAAGTGATAGAGGGAAGGGAAACACCCTAATGCACATGATGTACATTCACAATCATTTCAAAGTCAATCACTAAACTGAACTTGGAAAGGAGGGAGGGCGAGGAATGGGGCGGGAATTGGGGAAGGGTTAATGAGAAATATGTGCACATAGGCCTTTATCAGCTTGTACCTACAAAGATGTATGATTACAATGTCACCAATAAATAAATAAATAAATTAATTAATTAAAAAATAAATTTTCATAGGAGACATTTTTTTCTCCTTCAGGAGAAAAGCTTTCAGTGTTTCACCATTAAATAAAATGCATGCTATAGTTTTTATAGACATACATATTATATTAAGGAATCTTTTCTCTATTATTCTATGCATAATTCCAAAGAAAGCATGCCATATTAAAAAATACTTATAATATTAGATGATCTTCCTTCTTTATTCTGTTATTGTTCTGAATTACATGTATTCATTTTGAAATATTAAACTGGAATATATACATAAACATAAATTAGTCATGACATGTTCTCATTTTATATAATCCTGAATTTTAGTTGTTAATAATTTTTTCAAGGTATTTGCTTCTCTGTTCCTGAGAGAGTTTGTTAGTGTTTTATCTGGAATTTTTTGTTTGTTTGTTTTTGTTTGTTTTTTGGTGTTCAGATCAGTTTGAATGACATCCAAAATAAATGGAGAAGATGTTCTCCAGTTTTGGTTTCCTTGGAGGAGTCTATATAAAAAATGGTTCACATTTTATTCTATATTTTTATGAAATCACCATTAATGCTATTCAAGCATGGAGATTTCTTGTTTAATATACTTCCCATTACTCATTTATTTTAATAGATATAAGTTTATTAAACTTTTCAGAGATAATTTTTGTTAAATTGTGTTCATATAATTTGTCTATTACATCTATATTTTATTATTATTATTTTTTTACTTTTATATCTTTCTCTACTTTTATTGGTGCATTATAGTCTCATATTATAATGTAGTTCACCGTGATAGTGACCCACATGCACAAAGCACTTAATGAGTTTTTCCCTGCTCCCTCCCCACTCCCCCCTTCTCCATATGAAATATTAAGATTGGCGTTGGTATTCTCACATATGTATACAATGTCAGTGGAAGTGTTTCCTTCATTATTTCTCCCCAAATCCCCCTCCCTCCCTCCACTAGATTTTCTCTTCCATTATCTAAAGTCCCTCTTATATTCCAGTTACTCCCTGGCTTCCACATATGAGAGAAAACATATGACCATTCACTTTCTGTGACTGGCTAATCTCACTTAATATAATGTTGTCCAAGTCCACCCATTATGTCATTCCTGCAAATGACATAATTTTGTTCTTCTTTAATTCTGAGTAGAATACCATTGTGTATATTTATAATACACATAATTTTGTAACCCATTCATCTGTTGATGTACAACTAGATTTGTTCCATAATTTGCCTATTATGAATTGTGCTGATATAAACATGTATATGAATGTATTATTATAATATTTGATTTCAGTTCTTTTGGAAAGATACCCAAGAGTGGTATAGCTGGATCATATGGTGGATCCATTCCCAGTTTTCTGAGGAATCTCCACACTGATCATTATATGGCTGCACTAATTTTCTATCCTACCAACAGTGTAGAAGAATTTCTATTTCCCCACATCCTCACCAGCACGTGTTCTTTGACTTCTTGATGATTGCCATTCTAATTATAGTTAGATGGAATCTCAGTGTAGTTTTAATGTGTATATCCATGATTGCTAATGATGTTGAACATTTTTCATGTATGTATTGGCCATTCGTATTTCTTTTTTTTGTGAAGTGTCTATTTAGTCCAATTTCCCATTTCTTAATTGGGTTATTTATTTTTTTTTTAGTGTTAACTCTCTTAAGTACTTTTTATATTCTAGATATTAGTATCTGTCAGAGAAATAGCTGGCAAAGATCTTCTCCCATTATGTGGGTTCTCTCTTTAAACTCTTGATGGTTTCCTTTAATGAAAAGAAAACTTTATTTTAATGTCTTATTTATTAACACTTATTTTAATTTTTTGAGTTTTGAGGGTCTTCTTGAGGAACTTTCTACCTGTACCTGTGTGTTGGAATGTTGAACCTATGTCTTCCTCCAGTAATTTCAAAATCTATGGTCTAATTTCAAGGTCTTTGATCCATCTTGAGTTGACTCTTGTGCAGGGTGAAAGGTAAGGATTTAATTCCATTTTTTGCTTGTTCCAAAATATTTTCTCACTTTTTAAATGATGGAAGGATCTATAGGTATATTCCATTTCACCCCACCAACTAATCTGTGCTTATTTATGTTATTAACATGTTATAATGCTATGAATTCCCATTTTCTACACTAGAACTAATTTTGAAGGTGAGTTTTTTTCCCCACATTTATATCTCAAATTCCAAGCAACTATATAGTAAGTGCATAGTTTTTGTAAAGTGAAAAAAATTCTAAAACAGAAGTGCATATCTTAAAAATATTGTGCTCCAGTGACAGCATTGGTTGGAGTGGGCATTGACAATCAATTACATAATTCACAATGTTTCTCTAAATATCATCTTTACTTAGCTTTAAGAAAGATGTAACACAGAAAACCAGATAGCATCCACAACAATGGTTCAGAGCATATCTCCTGACCCTCAGAATTATTTCCCAGCACACCTTTGCTATTCCATTTGTTTTGCACTTGAGGCTTATAAGGGCTCAAAAGACAAAATTAAGAGTGATGACACTATCATAGTTCAAAGAAACCACCATCACCGGAACTCCTTAGCTTTCGCATCTAGCTAGTCATAGACTCCATTCTTGGGCCTGTACTGAGTGTGGCTAGTCTTCAGTCCTCTCGTGCACCTATGACTAGCTCTTTGTAGCTGCCTCTTACCAATTCAAATCATTCACTGCTTGATGACAGCTGAGTGGTTTGCTGTTTGGCATGTAGCCCTCATCTTGAATTTTATTTGAATAAAATACTAACAGTTATTCCAGTTACCAATATTCAAAATCTCCAGGCAAACCTGAAGCTAGAGGAAAATTCACAAAACCACTGCTAATTCTTTTCTTCTACTACTGCCAAGTAATTCTCTTAGGTAAGGGAATTTGAGCTTTTTGGAGAAAAGAAGATAAAAAGAAAAGCCATTTCTCATGTTGCAAATTCCCAGAAAGAGACTATACAGCCATGAGAGTGTGTGCTTTGTTTCATAGAATGACCTCAAATCAGCAAGTTTTCAGGACCAACTTTCAGAGTCAATTGCCAATTCCCAATTTCCTAATTCATCTTGTCTATAGAAGCAATAGAGATTCATAGGCAATCAGGATGGAAGTTTAGCATGTCTTTAATGTAACTAATGAGGCTTGTTGATAGTAAACAAGTAACATCAAACACGATAAGGTAGCACACTAATACAGTTATCTTTCTATCTTTTCAGGAAGTTTAACTTCTTCTCATATTGAATATTATTATGATACATTCAGAAAGGTCAGGGCTCCTTCAATTACTTATCAAGATGGTTAATATTCTACTCCCTAATTGATAAAGCAGATTTATCAATTATTTGTAGATCATGTCATTTTTCTTCGCTATACTGTACGTGGACTAACACTTAAATATTTTAGGATTCTCTAAACCTCAAGTTTACAAGATATTTTTCTTTGTTTTAAAATGAGTTACTTAGAACTCTATTAAATTTGTTTAATAATATAATGCTTGTATATAAAATTTGTTCCTCAAAATTTAAGTGACAACTACTTTTATGAGATAATAAAGAAGTATTTCTCTTTTAAATAAAACATTTATTTTAAAATTTTATGGCCCTTTAAAATCTTGAGCATTTTACTTCTGCAAATATACCAAATGTCAGTAAATCATCTGATCCTATACATAGTGGATAAGGTGATATATTTCAAAAGGCAAAATGCTGACCACAATCCCCAAAAGTAGTGAGAATTCTACATTGGCTCATCACTCAGAAAAGCAAATAAGACTGTATTGTGTTGTATAATTTGCCAATATGTAAAACATCATTTGCTGTCTTCAGGGCATTCCCACAAGGAAAGAACAGTAATGGCTTGCTGACAATCCCATCTTGCAAGATCATGGAAATAGCCTCGGTTATTTCCAATTGTTTATAGGTACCATTTAATGGAATGCAGCTGTGGATTTACTTTTGCGTTCCACCTGTCATGCTGTAATTGCTTCAGAATGAACACTTTGTGAAAGGAAGCAAAGATTCTTAAGAGACGCATTTGGCCCCAAATTAGCCAGAGATGTACATAAACCCACTCATTTTCCCATTAAGAAGAGAGCCATAGAGAAATCCTTTTTTACTCTTGGCAGATGGTAATAGAAACTTGTCAGTAACTCTCAAGCTGCTTTACCATAATCCTAGGAAAAAATTAGCATGTACTTGTTAGATTTATTGCATTTAAATTAAAATACCTTTAAAGTAAAGGCCAAAATTATCAGCAGGAAAAGATGGCTTAACTGTGTTATCCACTATGTAACCACACACCAAAGGTGAAATGTGGCATTTAGAATTTGAAATGAAATAAAGAAGCTGTAATATTTAGGCTTCATTTCCCAAAATTATCCAATAAGCTCATTAAAGCTTTTGTGGAGGGGTAGACGTATAGATAGAAATATATACTGGCAATAATTATAGCTTTAAACATATACTTAATTGGAATGAAACTTTTAAATCATGCATCATAAAGTAGCATGATGTAAGAATTTCATTTCCATTAAATGTGTCTTTTAGGTTTTCATGTTAAGTGTGAATGTTAAAGCTTAGCTAAATGTTATGATTTACCATGAGAATTAAAATAGATAAAAAAGAAAAGAAATGGGCCAAGTTCATGCAGAGAATGTTCTCCTTATTGCTATTTCATTTCCTAAGGCAGATAGTTAGAAAAATACCCACCCTTCTACCCACCCTTCATGGAGAAAATTTTTACAATCTTGTACATGTACTTTACTGAAATCTGTCAGAACATTTCCAAGGTAAGCATTACTTAATTAGCTCTGCAAACACAGTACTTATGTTTCCAATTTTGTGGTATCTACCTTCTATAGTCTAGAACTAAAATGAGAATTAACCATTATCAAATTATATCCTATACCAGATATATCCTATTTTTCCTTTGATCTTTTATTTTTCCCTCTCTCTAGATCTAGAAACTGTTTCTCTTTTCGCTGATAAATACAACACTTCCCAAAGCTCACTAAGTGTCTCAGGTTACCCTTTATCTATCCTTCCATTGGAGATTTTTATATGATAAATTCAACTCTCACATTTTTGGGAATGATATATGCATTTTACCAGGATCTATCAACAGGAATCCTCCTTTAGTCAAACTTGTCATTTCTGATATGGCGGCAGCTCTATCTAGCTTTTCTATTTTTTCTCAATGGTATTACAAGTCTCTTAGTTTTAAAGTTTGAGAAGGTACTACTTTTAAACACAGGCCAATTTAAAAAATCAATTATTTTTTAAATATACACTATTCACATGAGATTTTGTACTACTAAAAGGAATGGAAGAGAATTCATCAAGGAATGAGGAAAAAAGATACCCGTAGCAGTTAGGCTTAGTAAAATTTTCTTTTTTTTTTTTTTTTTCAGTACTGGGGATTGAACTCAGGGACATTCTACTCCCTGAGATATACCCCCAGCCCTATTTTTTATTCTTTATTTTGAAACAGGGTCTCACTAAGTTGCAGAGTGCCTCACTAGGTAGGTGAGGCTGGCCACGAACCTGGATCCTCTGGTCTCAGCCTCCCAAATACTGGGATTACAAGCATGCACCACCAGGTAAAATTTTTATTTTAAGTGGTTAAAATTAATGCTTTGAGGAGAATTTTTAAAGAATGAATCACTTGAGCTTGGCATCATGGTACATGCTTATAATCCCAATACTTAGGAAGTTGAGACAGGAGGGTCTCAAATTTGAGGCCAAAGTATGGTAACTTAGGCCCTATTTCAAATAAAAATAATAAAAAGAACTGAGTGTTATAACTCATGGGTTGGAGCAAAAGTCCATTGAGAGGCATTGAAGGAAGATGATTTGAAAAATAGCCACTAAGAGCAGATTGAAAGCAGTCTAAATTCCTATGGAATTAGACTTCATTAAATTTTAATGGGAAGCCAAGAAAGGGAGGGATATGATGTAACCTCTTTTATAGTGATATATTTTGGCAGGGTTTTCCTTTTTTTTTGTACTAGGCATTGAACCCAGGGACATTCTATACCCAAGGTATTCTAGCCCTCCTTTTTTTTTTTTTTCTTGAAACAGGGTCTTGCTGAGTCACTGAGGGTCTTGCTAAATTTCTGAGGTTGGCCTCAAACCTGTTCTCTTCCTGTTTCGGCCTCCCAAGGAAATACTAGGATTGCAGGCTTGTGCCACCATTCCTGGTTTCCTTTGTGCAGTTTTTGTGGGTTGAATTGTGTCACCTACAAAAGATGTCAGAGTTCTAATTTACAGGACCTATAAATGTAATATTATTTGGAAATTAAGTCTGTCTTAAGTTGGGCTACTATTATGATACCTCACAGAGTGGGTGGCTTGAAACAACATAGATTTGTTTCTCACCATTATGGAGGCTGGGAGTCTGGGATTAGGGCCAACACTGTTATGTTCTGGTGGGGATCCTTTTGTCAGGTTGCATATTACTGACTTCTTCTGGCTTCCTAACAGGGTAGAATGAGACTGAGCCAGTTCTCTGCCATCTTTGACTGGTGGTGACCCCATTCAAGAAGGCCACACAATCATGACCTAGTTGACATTCATAGGTGCTACTTCTAACTGCCATCAAATTGGGGATTAGATCTTTCAAAGGAGATGTTGAGAGGACACAGATTTAGTTCATAACAGAGTCCTTGCAGATGATAAAGTTAAGATAAGATCATTAGGGTGGGACCCTGTCCAACATGACTAGGGGCCTGATAAAATGGGAGTCATTGGATATAGAAATAGACAACAAGGAAGATGATGTAAAGACACAGAAAATCTATAAGCCAAAGAACATCTGAAACTGCCAAAATCTAGGGGAGCTACATGGACAGATGGCCCCTCAGTCGCAGAAGAAACCAACCTGGAAACTTGATTTGGGGCTGCTGGACTTAGCAACTATGAGACAATCAGTGTCTGTGGTTCAAGTACCCTGATTTGTGGTATTTTGTCATGGTGTCCCCAGGAAACCAATACTGTATTGTATTGCAGATTGAGAATGCAAGGGTCTGAAACTGGAAGCAGAAAAAGTAGTGAATCATTTGGAATAATTGATAATATCTCGAGATGTATTTTTTGTTTTGAAACAGCAGCTGTCTAGGTTGCTGAGAGTCTCTAAATTGATGAGGCTCCTCTGAAATCTCTGATTCTCCTGTCTGAGCCCCCCAAGTACTGGGATTACAGGTTTGTGCCTCCATGCCTGGCTGACTACCACTTTCTTAACAAGCAAAGATTTCCTTGATCACCCAGTATAAAATAGCAACCATTTTTTTCCCAGCATTTTCCATCTCCTTCCCTCCAATACTTCTCTCTATAATATTCATCATCATCAGAAATAACATCTATTTCATCATTTTACTGTCTATACTAGAATAATATAAAAGGAAGGAGGGAGAGAAGAGAGAAAGAGGATATACGGAAGAAAAAAAATGAGAAAAAAATCTTAGAAAAAACTAGACTTACTGTAATTATTACAGCAGGTATGTGCAAAACCAAGACTGAGATTTATTCTTCTAACCCCAAATCCTGTGAAATAAAATTACTCTATGATTTATTTTTTACCATTTATGTATGCTTTTGATACTAATATTTATTGTTTGTATCTATTCTTGTTATAAAACTTCTCAGAACAGGTTTATTAGGTTACTTTCATGTTATTCTATGGGAGGGGGGCTATATGAATCAGAGAGGCTTGTATTCACTGAAGGCATCCGGTTGATGTTATCTTTAAGTAGAGGAAGACTGGGGTCAGATGAATGCTGATTTTAAGAGATGGGCAAAAAGCAAAAATAGCATTTGCTTTATCACTATTGACCCAACAAAATCCTTGCATTTATTCATCAGGGGTATTCTTAAATGGGTCTGTCTAAAAAGCACATTTCAACAATAGATTTATTCCATGGCATTTGAATCTTTGGATGAGCTGCTTCAGGTTAGAAATTAAAGCATCCCATTATCTATCTACCAAATGGAGTTCTGTGCTTCAGGCACTGGAGCCTGTCTAAAAGTCTTGCAAGGAGTGTGTGCTTTGTAAATGTCTTTTCCAGTAAAGTATGAAGATGAGTTTAAATGTTAAAATAAAAGCAAGAAAGACATATAGAGAAAAGTAAAACCACAAGGTTGAGCAGATGATGTGGCTCTTAACACAGAAACACACTTGAGTTTTGAAACATCAAGGGAAGTTTATGATTTTTTATTTAGGGATATTTTACTTTATTTATTATTTAGAACTAAAACTTTCTTGTACAATTTAGGGAGGTTACCATCCCATTACATTGCAATGTTAAGGTTTTTGGTTTTTGCAATGTTTAATTTCTTTTCTTGGATGGATAAATTATCTTGTTTGCCCTGCAGCCAACTGTAATGATTTCCACAGACTGTGGTAATGAGGACAGAGCTGATTAACTCAGGCCTTTCTTCTACTAAAATCAATAAGCAAGTTACCCAGCCATATGCATATATATCATCTACTATCTATCTATCTATCTATCTATCTATCTATCTATCTATCTCTCATCTATATATACAGCTGAATATATATATATATTCACACACATATGTAATATACCAGTATACCTACATACATATGTAGATATCAGATGTATATATACATATACACATATGCATATATGTATGTGTGTATATAGTATTTGCAAATGTAAATATTGTGTGTGTGTATGTGTGTGTGTGTGTGTGTGTGTGTGTGTGTGTGTGTTGCTGAATCTCTAGAATATTCTTATCTTCCCTTCCACCAAAAGGAATAAAAATAAAATTGATGAACTGGTCAACATGCCAATTGCAAGTTGGCCCAAGGATCAGTCCCTTGCATGTCCTCTCTCAGCACAAGAAGGCATTTGCATACTTGGCTCATTCTTGTTGGAAGCACAGCTGTGCTGGTGATACTGGTCCCCATGGGATGCATAGGCCTGATCTTGAACCACTTTAACCCATTTAAACAGAGTTAAACCAGGATGTAGAACTCTTTGAAGGAAATGTGTTATAATTCAGATGTATCAAAGCACTTTGTCCACATACCAGAAACACTTACCTTTTCACTTATTGATCGTCACTGTTGCCCATTTTCCTTGTGGCATTGATTGATTCTATCTGATGGCACCTGTTGCTTTGTGAAAGCTGTCAGTTGAGGAGTTGTTTGAAGGGTCATTCTTGTCCAGATGACTATTTGACCTTTGTAAAAGAACAAGGAATCTTTTACAGAGAAGTCTATACTCAGAATTTGAGTCCATGTCCATAGGAAATTGTACATTAGTTAAACATAGAGATTTAGATTTCCAAACTTCCATGAGTATTTTGGGTTATCGTTGTAGACTTTGCAGTTTTCTTGATACTGTCATGATGTGAGACTATAAGCAAGTTTCCAATTTAGATATTGGGAAAAAGATACTTAGAAATGTTTCATTGCTATGTTAGTAAATTAGGTTCTTATAAACACTTCTTTTAGTATATTTAATATACTTCAAGATATTTATATAAATATTTCTCAAGTTTGTGAGCACCTTACATATAGGGGATAGATCTCATATATTTTTAATACCAAATCAGTGACATGAAATTGAACCTAGAGTATTTAATGACAGCTTTTTGAATTTTATAAGCAAAGGTTTAATTTATTTCATGCTGCATGCTGCATACAAATATTTTATGCAATATTTATGTACTTCTTTTTTTTTCTTTAGTATTGGAGATTGAATCCAGTGACATTCCACCTCTGAGCTACAATCCCAGCACTCCTTTTTATTTTTTTTTATTTTGAAACAGAGTCGTGCTAATTTGCTAAAGGTCTTGCTAAATTGCTGAGACTGGCCTTGAATCTGTGATCCTCTTCTCTTAGTCTCCCAAATACTGGGATTACAGGAATATGCCACCATTCCCAACTGTACTTGTTTTATATCTACTAATTTAAGCCTATTTTAATTAGAAGGTTAATAAAAGAACCTTCATTTTTCTCTTTCACTCATATATTTAATTCAATATTAATTCCTAATAGATCCAGCAAAATACATATCAAATCTATTCACTTGTCATTTTCTGCCATTGTTACTAAATTGATACCACCATTATCTATTAACCAGACCCCTGCAATATTCCAATAGATCACCTCATTCTCATGTTTGCTTCTCCATAACATAACAACCAATGTGATATTTCTTTAAAATATTAATCAGAGAAGGTGACTCCCTATTAGTAGAACATTTATTTAATGGCTCCAATACTCTTTGAAAAGTTGAACATTTTATCTGTCTATAGAAACCTCACATTACGTGACCTTGTCATATCTCTAAAATCTCACTCCTCACTTAAAGCGCTGCCCCATTATGTCCTTTTTCAGAAAGTTCATTCAAGCTATAAGTTTCTAGAACCAGTTGTTTTCTTGGTGTGGAATGCATTTCTTTCCAACTTTGTTTTAGCTGATCTGTTAATGCTGCCTCTTCTTTGTTATTTGTGCCTCAAATTAAATGCTACTTTTGCAAATGCAGGAACATTTATACCGAAACAAGTGAAAGACACACTTCAGAGGGACTTTATAATGAGTTTAATCATTGCACTTACAAGAATTCTGGAAGGGAGACTATTAGGAGGCAAGTTAACAAAGTAGTCCAGGGACTTCAGGACATCCCTTCGGTTTCTCTGCTCATTCGTTTTACCTTTTTTTCATGGTTATGATATCTTCCACTAATTTGGGCATCATTTCCAGGGGTGAATAGATGATTAAATCAATACTCTTTCAAAAAAATAAGTGTTGGGGGAAAGACTTCAGTTGAAAATAAGGATGTTTTTCCTATTTCTTCAGAAAGAGATCTGACAACCCAGTTTAGAGTTGCACTTAGCTGTTCTTAGCACATCACTGTTTTTATATCCTGCATTACACAATCATCTGGTAGATTTTTTTAAAATAATAGTTTTCTGTTATTATTTTGTTTATTGTCATTTTTTCTTTATTAAGCATAAGCTACGGATTTCATAATTTGGATTCATAGTCATATTTCCAGAATCTATGGTAATGCTTGACGCATGATATGGTCTCAACAAATAAATATCAAGTAGGTGGGAATGACCAGAGGAATAATGAAGAATGATACTAATATCTATGAGTGCAAAGACTTCAAATATTACATAACTAACTTAATTTTTAGACTATTAATACTTGAAAAGCTCTTTTGATTGGAAAAGTTTTAATATTTCAAAAATTATAGTAACAAAAACAAACAAAAATAAAAATATGCAGTACAAAGTAGTTCAAACCAATACTATAGTTATTGATCAAAAAGTGTCTAATAAATCTTATTACATGGTAGTCAATACTATTTTCCTAACTCTTGACACTTGATCTCCGTAATGTCAGTTTTGTAGTTCTGTTCAGTAATTTCCATAAAATATGATTTTCAAGCCTTTCTTTGTTTTTCATGAGGGTTTCTTTCTAATAGGAATTGCATCTTTTGTTTTGTTTCTTGTTTTTAATGTAACATCATTTAGCAAAAACTCTATATCCAGGGATCAACATGGGAATCGTGTGAAGTCCTGTGGTACTTGCTTTATGGTATGTACCCCATGTACCCCCATTTTTAAAAGTAGTCATAGTTACTGACATCAGACAATGTTGGCACATAGACTCGGTGACAAGTGCTTGATATTTTTTACTGAATTCAAAAAGAAAATTTACAAGTATTCTTTTCTACAAGACGTTTGCTATAAGTTTTTGTGCATATTTCCAGTAGTCACTTCGTGAATAGGTAGAATGTTGATATAACAACATTCCTTTCTGCAGCCTAACTACAAAGTCATTGCTTAGGTAGAAAGTACTAACATGTTCTAAGGAATTCGTTTGCAGTAAAGAGGAGGACACAATATAAATATGTGTGGATTAAAAATCATCCCTAACATTAATAGTAGGTTCAATAGCTACAGTGCAGCACTTGTTATGTCTGTATTGAGCTATGGCATGATGTATAGATTTTATTTCAAAGTCAGTTAGTGAACAGGACTCAACAAGCAGCCATGCTACCCTTACAATAGTGAGAAAATGGGCATGATGTAAAAATGGTGATCTGCTACACCTAACTTCCAGAAATATATTCCTTATATTAGGTTCTTACTTAATAAAGTTTAAAAACCAGGGCTTATGTTCCATCTAATTTCTCATCTACAGGGTATTTCCTTTGTGATAAAGCATAACAACCCCAGTAAAAAGGAACTAAAAACCTTGTAGAGGAAGAGTTAAAACAACATAGTTTAACTCAAATATGGCTTGAATATTACCAAAGGAAGAAAAGAAGAAGTAAATTTTTTTTTCATTAAAAATGTAATTAATGCATGGTTAAAAAATAACTGAATAAAGAGAAAAGAAAATGATAAAGTATTTCATAGGGATAAGAAAATTAAATTATTATTGAAAGACAAAAAAATTGCTTGTTTTTAACATGCTGACTGACAGGCTGGTCTCATTTCCCTTTGGTATTCTGGCTCCATTCTCAGGACAGAACAAGACAAGCTATTTTCCCAGCAAGCTCAGTGGTCCTCTCATGCTGCCCACCTCTGTTATTTGCCTATTTATGCAGATCAAGAAGGTTCCTTGAGAAATAAAGGATAATACTGTTTTCAGTATAATATGCAGCCAGGGTTACAGGGATGTCCCATGTGGTATTGCTTTTTATCATGAAACATTTTCAAGTCTTCATTATAAAGCTGATGCTCAGGTGGGAATTTTCTTTCTTTGTTAATTGAGAAATAATGCTGAAAATGTGGCAACACGTGGAGTTGTTGGGGATCCCTTCACATGGATGGAGTTGTTAGGAAGGCCACTGTGCTTAGATTTTCCTATTGAGCTCTGGGTTAAGGATGAAAAAGCCCAGATCCCTGTGATGACACATTTTATCACTGAGACTTGTTCTTTAGGTATTGATCAAGAGACACAGGCATATCGAACATTTGTCAACTGCTCCTTAACATTTTTTCAGAGAGCAGAGGCAATCTGAACTTTACAAAGTGTGTCTGAAGCTTGGATGGAATGGGCTTTGGTGAGAGTGGTCCCAGATATCTTCTCTGATCCGGGTAGTTGTCACAGAGACAGTCCTGTGGCCGCTGGAGGTGAGAGCGAGAGCCTAAGAGAGTGTGTCTCAGTTGGAGACCAGTGGTTTCAGACTGTTCAGGGTTGGCAGCTTACTGATCAGCTTCATAGTATTGCAGGAATGCAGAGGAAGCAATAAAACATTCCCACAGAGGCGAATTACAAAAATTGATCAAGAGCAAAATTATGAGAAATAGGGTAGAATTAACCAAAAACTTAAAAACAAAAGCTGGCTATCTAGTCTTCTATGACTCATTTGGATTTCCTCAGTTTTCCCCCTGCTGAGAAGTAAAAACAAAACAAAACAAAAAAACCAACTTCCATTCATTCTGGGTTTTTTCCTCTTCTATTAAATTATCTCATTTTGCTTTCTTTTTCTTTACTGGTACATTGTAATTGTACGTCATAATGAGGTTCAGACAGATAGAAACATATATGCTTATAGCATTCTTTTTTTATATGCTTTTATTGATGCATTATGGTGTCACATCATGATGTATATCATGTTGACATTTAAATACATGCACACAGCACTTGGTGTCCCCGCACACCCATCTCTTACCCCACCACCATACTGAGTACTGAGTACTGAGTACTGAGATTGACATTGGGATTTTCATATATATATACACACAGTTGATGTTAGTATTTCCAATAACGAACCTCAGTCTTCCCCCTTCCCATCCTTTAGAACATTTCCCTGACTCCAATGAAGTTTCTCCTCCATTATGCGTTCTTTGAGTGCTTCTCTCCAGTTACCACTCAACTCCTTCCCACTCCCCATACATAATATTAGAATTTATATTGATGACTTCATATATAAATATAGCATTATTTGAACTGTTCACTTCATCAAATCTCCCTTTACCTCCCCACCTTCCTCCCCAAATCCTCTTCCACTCTTTTTCTAGTATTCCTTCTTATTTATATGAAGTCACTTTTGTTTCCCAATTTTTTTTTTTTCTAATTTCCACACATGAGTGAAAACATAGGCCCTGATGCTTTTTGGGATTGACATAATTTTGGTTTTTATGGCAGAGTAAATTCTATGTTTGACCTACTTTAAAACTGAACCAGGTTTCATTGTGCTGCTCAGAGGCCCCTAAAATGGAGTCCCTTGTCTATTTGATCATCTCTTGTCCTGCTGGCTCCTTCTGTGAAAATTCGCTGGCTCCTTCTATAAAAATCTGTGACTGCTGACCTGGTGGAGCCCTTTTTCCCTTGTCTTACTTCTAACATCTAGAACATTGTTACTATAGTTATTTTAAAATCTATTTCCAAGAAGCCTAATATTCAAGGTATCCTATGAGTAATGTTGCTGCATAAAATTCAGAATGCCTAGTTAAATTTGAATTTCAGATTAACACTAAATGGAACTTTAGATCAATGATAATTTTTGAGGATAAGTTTGTCCCAATATTTCATGGGATATTAGATGCTTTGCCTGAAATTCGTGTTTAACAGGGTGTCTTCTAGCTTATTTGGCTTATATTTATGCCTGTGGATTACACTGAGTCTTTTGGTTTGTATAGCATTGTCTCCTTCCTTGGATATATGGTACATTTTTTTTTTTATATTTTGTGCTAAATATATTAGTAAAATCATTTATAGAAATACTAAGGTCATATTTGAAGTTATTCCCTCTCAAAATAATACATATTTGCATCTTCAAGGCAGTTTGAGACATTAGCTATCCAGGATCAATTTAACAAATTTCAGAGATTGTGTAGAGTTAAAAGTTGAACTTCAGGTCTTTTGAGTTATGTCTACTTATTGATCATACTTATCTCAAATCTAGACAGTTTTACCAGACTACCATTTCCAGACTTTGACTTCTGGCTCCTAACACAGCAGGAATATTAATATAAATATATTTATCTTTAGACTTTCAGCTTTTCTCTTTCTCCAGAGATCTATAGTACTTATAAAAAGACATACTTATCTCTGGGCCTACATTCTCCTATAGATCCTGAGCTGGTTATTCTTCACAATTTTATTTCTTCCTTTTTTGATTCCTTCAAGCATGTATTTTTTATAGATTTTCTAGTTATTCTCAGCAGGAAGTTTGCTCTAAATTACAGTCCACTTCTACTGAAGATCTAACAATCATTAGTTAATACTTCTTACTGATGAGGCAAATTTGTCAGAAATGTAAAAAGGAACATAAACAAAAGCTCTGTCCCTTTCCTGAGCATCCTAGATACTTCCCTATATAAGGGAGTCTCTGCTTCAGTGTTAAATCATGAAGAACAATGGAGAATGTCAAATAAATACTGGTAACAGAGTTTAGATTTCAGAGGCACACTTTATGAATGTTTTCTAAAGATTTTGTTTTTTAAAATCCCTACAAAATTCCTGGAACATCACACTAGGATATTCTAAAGTGTCTCTAGACAGAAAATAAATTTGTTAGTCTTTCACCCACTGTGACCAGTCATCTGGGAAGGGGAATACCTATAAACACTTAAATCAAGCAAAAAATATTATCACTTAAGGTAACTTTGAAATAATCATGGTTTTAGAGGTCAATTCTTTTGAGCAAAGCAATAGGTAAATAATTAGTGTATCTGACATATATATAAAATTTATCTATATATAATTTATATGTATATAATATATAATTTATATGTATATAATTCATATACATATAATTTGTATGTATAATTTATATATACATATATATATATATAAATCTTTGAAGAATTTTAAGCTTGGAACTTAATAGGTTAATGAAGAAGTGTTTGAAATGATTTTGGTGTTCTCTTAACCCTGACTGAATGAATTTTCTTTGTTATAATAGGAATTGATTGCATCCATTCTACAAAATGTCATTTGATATCTTCTTACAAACTGTCATTTTTATTTTTTATTTTTTTGAGGTACTAAGGATTCATCCAGCACTACACCACCGAGCTACATTCCCTCTCCAACCCACTTTTACTTCTATAGGTAAAACAGTAAACAGATTTTTGTCTTCTTTTTGTTATTTTCTTTTTTGCTTTCTATAAAGGTCTCGTATATTTTGTGAAATTTTAAGAGTACTGACTGGAAACGAGCAACTTTTACATACAAATTTTCATTTAAAGTTAGAGAGTATATTGGACAATTTAAATATACTTACACTGATCTGAACTATAAACTTATAATTTGCAAATGCTTCTATTCTAAAAAAGTAATTCATCCATGAATCATACGAAAGCCATGTGTTTGGATATCAGAATAAAGTTTGAACGATCATACTATGCCTTATCAGTTCAATAAAGACACTCTAAAGTATCCCAAACTAACATTTAAAATAAATATAAACCAATAATTTAAGTAAAATATTTATCATATAGAATGTAGAGTACTATCTTCAAAGAGAATAAAATGTTAATATGCAAAATTTCCAGTAAAAATCTGAGTAGATTATATTATCATTCGAAAGCTGTATAATATTTGCATGCAAGAGAAAAGGCAGAAAACTTTGAATGCAAAATTTATATCGTAGCTTCTAGCTAATGAAAAGCATGACAACCTCAAAGAAGAGGAAAATTCTAGAAACAAACACAATAAAAATAATAACAATCAGAATGCCTATCATATCCTAAGGCATTGGGATAAAAAATAACAGCATTTGTCTGTCTGGCAGAAGGTATGTTTCTCGTAATAAGTTTTAGATGCTGAAAGCAAGGTGATTTTTTTTTTATATATAAAAAAAGAGACTTGTTTTTCAAGCTCCATTGTAGACATAACTAAACTTTCAGTTAAGAAGATACAAGAATTTATATCTCATAAATTTAATAATCTTCACACAAGCCCAAGTAAATAAGATGGATTCAGTTAAAATCAAATGCCCAAAACTTGTTAGCTTTATCTCCACAGGACACTACTATTTCCTGATTTTAAAAGTAGAGTTTTGGAATCAGAACTTTTGGGTTCTTATAACAAATCTCCTTCTTCTTTTTTTTTTTTTAATGTGTGTTTGGGCAAATTAACATATCACCATCTCCCGGTAGATCTACAGGCTGGTGATCAAGCCTTTAGCACATAGCATTTGGGGTATTCTCCAGATCCAAACTATGCAGACACTTTTTTATACATAATACTCAATGAGGGGCACAAAGACATTCCTTGAAGTGTAAATTTGTATAATTTGCCTCCGCAAAGTCCTGAGCATTGTGTCACTAACGTTCATATTTGTTTATTCTTTTTTTTTTTTTTTAGGGATGCTTTTTCCGCATGAGTCGATTGCTATGGAGAGTCTCAACATTCTATTTCTGTATACAAAGTACTAAAATTGAATTTGATGGCCCGAGAAGATTCCCATTTTCTGTGTGGTGAGTTTTCTCCTGGGAAGTACTATTACCTTCTTTCCTATTTATCTAATTGAGATACATCTAAATAATGAAGTACATGAATATCAGTTTGTTTTGCCTCAGGTTTAGATCCTACAAGTAGGAAAAAGATCTTCACCACTTTGTCTGCTAGTCTCAAATCTCAAGGGTTGCATTTGTGAATAGAGATTACCTGAGGAAGGGAATTTAACTCTGCTTGACAAAGTATCAGGCCTCTGACAAGTCAAGTTGTCTTGATAGTAATTATACTATTTGCCAGATTATACTTTATTTTATATATATGGACATTAGACATTTTAATACGGGAAAATTACATTTACCTTAAAACAACATTCTTTGGAGAATAGTATACATTTATGAAAGTTTTAAAATGACCACAAATCCTTATTTGTTTATGAATCTCTCATGAGACTATTTTCTACTTCTTTGGCTATGACTTAATAACTTTACCATGGAAAACACTTAGAGGATTTTTTGTTTGTTCATGACTACAGTTGGAAACTTTTATTTGGTCCCTTCATAGATCTTTGCCACATTTTGCAATGAAAGCTACAGATTTATTTTAATTTCCACCATTAAAAGCCACAAATTAGGCGATTTCCAGAGTTATAGTAGTTAAGTAAAGCTGGCACATTAAACACTGCTCAATGTATAACTAGACATCACAGTTATTTTTGAATTGCTCATCTTGATAACTTAAAATACAGATTCTCATTTTTGACATGAGCAATTCTTATCTAGAAGGAAGAATTTAAACTGGACTTAAATAACTTTTAAAAATACATTTGAGCCTCATTATATTAGAATCAAATGATTCCATCAGAATCTATCCTCCTATTATTATAAAAATGTGTCATTGGTGTCTTTAGGCATCTGATGGGAGGAAGGATTTTGAAAGCATAGATTAGTCAAGATGAATTATTTTATTGAAAGAAGAATGTAAATAAGTTTAAAAAATGAATAAAATATGAACCAAAGTTAGAAAAAGGACTTTTCATAATATCTCCTGATTTTTTTCAAATGCATAACCTATGTGTATGTATGTACGTATATATATATATATACATGTGCATTTGAAAGATGAATAGTTAGTTTGAGTGATAGACAAATACTTTGTGGCCTGGGTTCTCAAACAAAGAATCATTCACACATTTACTTCTAATGTTTATGATATAATCTGTGGAGGAAAAATTTGATAGGGTCCTATTGATTCTAATATTGATTTGTTGAATTATAAGCAGATTATTTATAATTTATATGCACTCATGCATATAAATGCATATAATTTATTTAATGTCTATTATAGTTTATCTATTATTTCTACTAAAATAATAATAAAACATGGTCTCTACTCAGGAGTTCATAGTTCATAAATGCACACACACACACACAAACATGCATTCAAATTAAAATATATACAAAATATTAACTGAGGCTATGTATGATTTGGGGAATAATTTGGTTTGGTAGTTGGGCTGATTTGAATTGTGGAAATGTTATCTTTTTTTAAGCATTTTCTAGTTTGGAAAGAGTTCATTGTTATAAAAATTACATACAAAATAAAACTTTTTTAAGTAAGACTACCTAAGTCCAGGCACATCATGTTTGTTTTAAAATTTTATTTTCATATCTTTTTCTCAAAATTGTTGGAGTGAATGATATCACTAAACCAAGCCTGAAAGCTGGAGTTGGCAATGTCAATACTTCTAGTGTATAACAAGGCAATACCTTTCATCATCATCATTTTGTGCTCTCTGAAGATAAGTTATGCAGTAATCAATAGAATCAATAGTGGTATTTCCTCAGAAGAATGATTTAATGCACACGCTTTACATTTCCATTGACTAGTTAGCAAAACTTCTTTTTTGTACCTCACATGAAGGTCTAACTTGACATCCAGGAATCAAGATCATGCAATTATCAACATAAGGATTCATAAATCAAAATAAATAGGGTACTAAATACATAAGTATGTGCTCAGGATGAGCTGTAATTATTCATTTCAAAATAGAGGATGATCATTACTGACACATTAACAAGGTCAAGTTTTTATCATAGCCGGACATAGTGGCACATGCCTTTACAGGTACTTGGGAGACTGAGATAGGAGGGTTGCAGATTTGAAGATATCCTGAGGAAGTAGCAAGATTCTCAGCAACCTAAAGAGAGCCTATTTAAAAATTATATTTAATTATAAATAATAAAATAAAAAGGGCTGAGGGTATAGCTCTGAGATAGAATGCCGCTACAGGTACTTGGGAGACTGAGATAGGAGGGTTGCAGATTTGAAGATATCCTGAGGAAGTAGCGAGATTCTCAGCAACCTAATGAGACCCTATTTAAAAATTATATTTAATTATAAATAATAAAATAAAAAGGGCTGAGGGTATAGCTCTGAGATAGAATGCCGCTAGGTTCAATCCCTAGTGCCACAAGCACACATAAAGTATCTTATCATTATTGTTTTAGTTCACAAAATTCCCAAGACATTCTAAGAAAGTCAATCTTGACTTTACTATTAAGATATAGAAAAATATTACAAATAGCTATAACTACTAATTCTGGTCTTACTCAAAGTTACTGAATATGATATTAAAACAAATATTGGACATTTTAAGAATGGAGATTTAAGAAGTGTAAAAGTAGACAAAATGAAGAGGTAAGAATATGTAATGGTATATGTTACATTTGGGGCTTTGATATGGGAAGTAGTTGGTACAGGAGGGATCCTGAAAATATCCTCCCATCCAAAACTTCATACATATAGATGGTTGTTATTACTAAGAGTATTGATATTATTTTAAGATAAAGGAGGAAATAAGAAGCAACTGAAAATAAAATAATTTTTAAAAGTTAAATTCAAATTTGTTTTTATTTGTAGTCTATCGAATATTTTGAAGAGAGTTCTGGACTTGAACAATGAGTTAAAGGTTTCAGGAGTGACTGTCCTAACCAGCAGGATATTTTACTTGGAGATTCAGTTTTATCACAACCCAAATCCTGTCATTTTACTTGGACTGCCTGCTTTAGTAGAATTCCTTGGCATCAAAATCATTCACATGACTATAGATTTAAACATATGAGGTTTTTTGAAAATAAGTATTAATAATAATAGTTCCTGCATACTCTTTTATTCATGAGTATAGACTACAAATGAACTCATTTTCAGAAGCTTTCCGTGTGTGTGTGTGTGTGTGTGTGTGTGTGTGTGTGTGTGTGTGTGTGTGTTACTGGAGTTTGAACCCAAGGGCATTCTACCTCCGAGGTACACCCACCCCTTTTTATTTTTTTGTTACTAAAACAAGGTCTCCCTAAGTTGCTGATGTTCTCACTACCTGCTGAACCTGGGATCCTCCTGTCTTAGCACTGTACTTACAGGGATTGTAGGTGTGTACCTCTATGTCTGGCTCCTAATTTTTTAAATGTATTTTTATTGGTGCATTGTAATTAACATTACAGTGAGTTTCAGAGTGATAGAAATATAATTGCACACAGTAGTTGGTGTGTTTCCTTCTGGATCCCATCCTGTGACTTTTCTTTTATATTCTTTTTTTCTTCAAAAATCATCAATTGAATGAAAGCAGCTGTTTGGGTTGAGCCATTGGTAGAGTAAATATGAAGACTATGGCTGAAGTTACTATTTCAGTAACTTTCTCCTAGAATTCAGTGAAAATATAATGGCAGACTATTGATGGTTCTGTTCTTAGTCAGAGCATATCAGAAAAGAAAACCAAAACCCTGAATCCTTTATCATTTGTGTTCATGAGTCTTTGTGTTGGATGTTCACCTGCACAAGAGTATCATATGCAATATGTGTCTTTTACAAAGAGTCTTTTGTTTTTCTGGAATCATTATTTGGAAACAGAACCTTCTCCCTAGCATTGTGTAGAGAATATCAAATAAAAATGTGTGTTTTTAAAATTAAATTGCTTCAGGCAACAATAGTCAAAGTCATATAAGCCTCTGATTCTTTTCTTTAGTAACTTTAGTTGAATAGGAATAAACAACTTGTTAAATATTTATCATTCATTCATTCCCTTCCCACTATCTTTTTCTCTTTCTTTATCTCCCCCCCTCTCTCTTTCCTAATACTGAGGACTGAACACAGGGTAACAAACTGAGAAGAGATGACAGACAGATTCAGAATCCAAGGGTTATGATTTATCATAGTGAACTGAGAGGTATGTGGAATTCTTATTTCTTAATCTTAATGTTTATAATGGGTCAAAAAAACCCAAAAGCTTAAAAATAAGGGAGAGTCTATTAAGACATTTAGCAATTTTAGCAGAACATGAAGTTACCTTAAAAACAAGTAGTGATAATTGGTTAATTAGGAGTAGAAGACTGGCTAGGTATTAAGAGATTTCTGAGAAGAAAGCATGAACATAAAGAAATAAAAAGCTATGTTATAAAGACAATACTCCTTTTTAATATCTCTTGTTCGAAAAAACTATTGGTGATCTTTTAGATGTTAGGAATTAGTGCCATGTAGAAAATAGTAGAAGTAATTAAAAGAGGATCATTATAGAGCAGCATGAGTAGTTTGCTTTATTCACTGATGATCCTCCAATTTTGAAAATGCTGAATAGAAAAGAGATTTAAATGTTGACATTCTCTAAGCTGATATTATTAATGGCTCAAAATTATGTTTATTTAAATAGGTTCGGTAATCAGCATTTTGAGGATGAGCTGCTACACAATTAGAGCAGGAAGTTATCTCTTTCCAAAGGATTTGTATGTCCTGAATTTTTATTATTCATTTGTAAAAAAATTAATTGCTAACTTACAAATAGTGAATTTACACCTTGTATAAAGCACGTTCACCCAGATATATATTATCTATTTTTTACCAATGCATAGAGTGGTGTAGCCTCTACTATATTCAAGGTACAGAAGAATGTTATAATAGTTTGGAAATAGAAATCCCCCCAGCTGTCAGAGAAAAAGAGATAACACTGTTGGAAGGGGACTTGGTTGTAATCTCAGCAGTGGATAAATCCATCATAATTGATTTGTCTGAGTGTTGGTCTGGGCTGGTAGGGTGTGGCTTGAGAAGTTGGGTCCCTGGATTATATTTGGTTATCTCTCTCTCTCTCTCTCTCTCTCTCTCTCTCTCTCTCTCTCTCTCTCTCTCTCTCTCTTTCTCTTTTTCCTTCAAACCTCCATGATGTGAAGAAGAAAGCCTGTGCTCTCCCTCTCTCCACTTCCTACCACCACCATGCCCTGAGGTCCACGGTCCCCGACTTCACATGGACTGAACCCCCAAATCTCTGAGGGAAATCATTAGCAAATAAATACTTTCCTCTTAATTTTATGGTCAGGTCTTTGAATTATAGCTGTGAGAATATTGACTAAGACAAAGGTCATCATTCCAGAGACACCCCTTGTATTCTCATTGTACTCAGACTCTTCCCTTCTTCCCACTTAAACCTCGACAATGAAATGTTCTCTATCCTTAGCGTTTTGTCTTTGCCATGTTATATGAATTAAATCATATATATATTTTAGTAGGCTTTTGAGTCTGCCTTCTTTTCTCTTGGCAATTCTCTTATCAGCTTAGGGGTATCACTAGTCCATTTCTTTTTATTAACAACTAGTATTCCACTATAGAGATGTATATCATAGTTTAGTTACTCATTTCCCAGGTGAATATTTGGTATATTTTTAGTTTTTGACAACTTTGAGTAAAACTCCTAATACATTCACATGAAGTTTTTTTTGGTGAGATATCTTAGTAAATCTCCACTTATTATAACAAAATACTTGAGGCAGAGGGGCATACAAAAAAAGAGGTTTATTTACCTCACAGTTTTGGAGGCTGAACATGGTACAGGCCCTTGCTAGAGCTGTCTAGAACACCTAAAGAGACTCAGACATTTCCTCAGGTAACTTCACACTATAAAATGGTGATTGGGAATGCATTTGGAAGGACTGATGGACACAGTTTGAGTTGAAATTGCATTTGGGAATCTGAAGCAACATCATGACCTCCTGTTGGAGTTGGATTGTATGAAGCCCAGGTAATATATAAATTTCTGGCCCAAGTTTACCTTGCAGTATTTCCAATGGTTTCAAAAACCAGGCCAATTTCCTAGTCTTTAAATGTATAATTTAAATGGGTATATTTGGTAGTTGAAAAAATTCATACAATTCTGTTTTGGCCTATGGAGTACAATAGCTATTATAATGGTAAGATGAAACTCTCTAAAACGAATGCCCTCTGTTCATTTAAGGGAGTAAATAAAACCAGTAATTCTTCTTGTGGGAAAATCATGAATTAATAGCCACTGTTACAAACTTACACAATACAAGGGGTAGGGTCCTATGGATCTCCATTTAATTCATCAGCTGATTATTTACAACAGCTAGGTGGATTTTGAAGGATGGCAATAGGTTACTGAACATTAATCCAGTAGTAGCCTCAATTGCAGATACCATGCCTGATGTGATAGAGTTGCTGAAGCAATTAACTTGGCCTGAGATTAGCAGCTAAACTGAACACAACAACAACAACAACAACAAAACCAACAACTCATTTTTCTCCATTTATATCAGAAAAAAGCTTTAGAAATGTTCTCATTTATGTGCGGTTATAGAGGTAGAAATTTAAATTATTGAACTAAACCTATGTTAACTCTTTTGCTCTTTTCATAATCTAGTCTTAAGGAAGCTTTATTCTTTGAACATGACAAAAAGCATGTTAGATAACTGTCAATGATGTCTTGTTAAGGAGTGATGCATTTATTGGAGAGCTTGATGACCCATGGCACAGGAGCTCCAGAAGATGGGAGTTAAACTTGTGGAGAAACAGAGATTCAACATCAGTGTGATTTGGGGGAGGCAGAGTGAACTAGGACAGGTTGTGCATGTCTTTCAAAGGAAGAGATGAATTATTGCATTTACATTTTCTCATACTTAAAAAGAAGGATGGCACTGAATAGGCCTCATTCAGTTCCAAAAGCAATGTATTTGGTATTCGGAATTATTCTCCAACTCATGTATCAGTTGGAAAAAAAAAAAAAAGAAGAAGAAAAAGAAAAATACTGAGATATACCAGGGAGAGGCCCAAGTGGCAAGGGCTTGATGGTAGCCCTTGGTTAACAACTCTTCCAGAATTGATGTTTTAGCCTACATCCTGCCCACAATAATGTCTATAAACTGCCTCAGCACCTTAATAGCTGGATCTTGAGCAAGGCTCAGTCTGTTGGAGTCCTGCAAGGCAGACGATTCCAAAAGAAGGAATGCGTGGCATATCCCACTTTGCTTTATGTTATATTCTTGAAATTTGGGGTGCTTTGGGTTTTGCTTTCACATTAATTATAAAAGAAATTTTCTTAGAAACACAAGATGGCTGGACGGATTATAATTCCTCAATATTAGCTGAAGAAAACAGTGCCTCAAGACAACCTATAAGATATTCATTAACCTTTTACAAACATCAGGAAATGGACTTTGCAAGCTTAGTTACTAAACAGCCTTATGTTCCTTATCAGCACACAGGTTAGAAACAAAATAAATAAACCAAAGAAACTTAGATCTACTGTTTTATCTATGAGTAAAGAAAGCTTTATGACAGATAGTTTGCCCCTCTCTGAAACTTCTCCACCACACATTAACTAACTCTAGCTGCCTGAGAAAAAGATAAAAAACACTGCTTACAGAAGCTAAACAAATAGTGAAGATTTAAACTAATGGATAGAAACTCTTCCTTGTAAACCTTTAACACTGCTTTGTACTAAAAGAATTTTTATATACGTATTGTATTCTGTAACCTTTACTGTTTTCTTAATCCCATCAAATACCATGGGAAATGGCTTTTTTAGTTAAAGATGTACCTACTCGACCTTAGGAAAAACAAGTCTGTAAAAATTCCTGTTCTATATGCTTCATTGTGAAAAGATAGTATAAAAAACAACTACTAACAAGAAATAAACAGATGCACTTCTTCACTGCATTGGGTGTGAGTGTATTCTTGAGACCTCGTCTCATTCCCCACCTATTGAGGGACCCCCGACCCGGCTGCCTCGGGGGCTGGCTCCCGACAGTAAACTATGAAGTGGGTCCTTCCCTGGCAAATGCTAAGAAGACTTTAGTCTCATGAAAAATGCAGGGATCAGTTAAGCTACATCCACATTTCTAATTCATAGAAACTATTAGATAGTAAATGTTTTTTTGTTGTTGTTTAATTAAAAATTGTGGGGCTATTTGTTACATGAGTACATAACTAATACATGAACTTTGGGTCTTTGCAGTAAAGAGCTCTGTAGCAGGTCTAGTCTTTGAGGCAAGCCGACTACCTATTGGGCCATAAGTCTTGTAGGCCCTATGGCATTAGCTATATCTATGGTTAAAGAAAAGATCATGTAAAATTCATGGCAAATCCTAGCAGGAGAATCATGATGGAGAGCTCTGAGTGCTTTTCTTCCTCTGATTTGGAGGAATATAAAACTTTTAGCAAAGAACTTTTGGAATGCTATTGTATTCAGACTGATGGGCCACGACTATGGGACATCAAAAGACCATTCAGACATCACAAGGATGAAAGCTAATCATTTGTGGCACTATAGATGAAACTGGAGAATATCAATTTAAGTGAAATAGCCAGGCACAGGAAAAAAAAAAAAAAAAAGATCACGTAGTCTCACTAGAATGTAAATTTGGGGATGGGAGGTACTAGGGATTGAACCCAGAAGTGTTCTACCTCTGAAGTACACCCCCAGTCCTATTTTTTTTTTTATTTGAAACAGGGCCTCACTAAGTTGATATGGGTCTCATTAGGTTGCTGAGGCTGGAGAATTTATAGGGAGATAGGAAGAGATTGGTCAATGGGTATAAAGTTTCTGTTAAGAGGAGTAACTTCAGGTTTCAATTGTGCAATGATTATAGTTAACAATAATGTATTACATATTTCAAAATAGATAGAAGAGGGGACTTCCAATGTTTTTACCACAAAGAAATTGTAAATATATGAGGTGATGGATATACTAAGTACTCTGATTTGATCATCACACAATGTATACATATATGGAAACATCATACTATATCTCATAAGTATATACAATTATTATATATCAATTGAAATTAAAATTTTATGGGAGTATTTGTAATAACAGTGAGGTCTAGCTCTGGATCATGGACCAGCTCCTGGATGTCTAGGACTACCCTTTTTACTCACATGTGTATCCATTAATTTGGTCTAATCCAAAAGTTTGATTGTGGTGGACCATTAGCTTTTTCCAACAATCCATTCTTAACTTTTCTATGACAAATGGTCCTCTGTTCAACAACCTCCACATAACTTCCAAAGTCCTTTTATTATCCCCACAAGAACTTATAGAACTTGCTCTCTGTCACTTTACTAATGTCAGATTTTACATTTTTCTACTTACTAGCTAGTCCTGAGATACATCAATTGCAATTGTTTTCCTACTTCAGAGCAATTTCAATGGTTTTCCCTAGGCCTGGGATGATTCCCCACCCCCCATATGTTTCTAGCACTTACCTTTTTTTTCTTAAATATTTCCTTCTTAATGTGCTCTACGACAAACTATTTAAACTTGCCACGCTCCCTAACACACTACAAAGACCCCCATCCTATACATATTCTTTCTCAAATCATTTTCCATCTTTCAATATACTACATAGTATGCCTGTTTTTGTGCTATGTAAATTTCATGAAGATACATAGCACAGTGTATTTTGCTGAAATGAAGAGAGATCTAGCTAAAGGCTCCATTTCCCAAACTCCCTTGCATAGAGCTATGGCCATGTAACTAAGACCTCACCAGCAGATTATAACCATTACTATTATAGGAAATTTCTCTCTCACTTTCTTTAAAGAATAATGGTCATTTTGGATTTTCTCTTTTCTATTATCATAAATGATTGCAGACTAGTATAATCTCACAGATGATTAAAAATGTGTTAGTGGATAGAACAACAAGAGATGTTTTGTTAAACTGAACAGCTTACCCAGAGACTGGTGCGTCTGGGGTCTCCTTGTTGGAGTTTATCCTTTACCTCTACCATTACATGAGGTCCAATCACTTTCTTTATTCAGTTCCCCAAGATTCATTCTTGTAAATATGTGCCATATATTTTGATGATCTCTTCCAAGGAGTTCATATAATTTTTCTTGGACCACAAGTTCACAAGTACCTCTAGCATACTGAAAGCACTTATTCTTCTGATACAAACATCTTTTCTTCTTGGATTTTGCTGTATATTAAACCTCCTGATGGTATAGTAACACCATGTTGACGCCTGTGCTAGCTAGAGTAAATGGAAGCATGAGAATTTTTAGTTTTTTAAATGTGAAACTTTATACATTTTCATAGGTCATATATCTTTGGAGAAAAATACTTGGTGTTATAAATAACAGATAAGCTAATTAAAGATTACATTCAACTCATGTAAAATATTCTTCAACTAGTATTAGTTACTTTATTTATAGGATATGTCATTATAGTAGCATCACTACTATAAAATTATTTCAGTTTTTCCTTCATTCACATTGTTTAGTTAACAATGAAGCTTATTGGAATTTTAAAAACCAAATTTTCAGTATGCAATTATTAAAAGATGTAAACAGCATGCTAATAGTATGTGTAATGTCAACATATAGTTGATTATATTGATTTTTCACCTAGCAATGTTTAGACTTTTATTTCATGCCCCTTAGCTTGATGATGTTTACTTTGATCTATGTATTTTGAAATATTATTTTGATTCTAAACATTGCTTCTGCAACTTCATGTCAATGATAATTACTTCACTTTATAAATATACATTTAGAAAACATGCAAATAGTAACTACTGCCTCAAAAATTTTGGAGGAGTGTATAAATAATTGGTTTTGCATCAGTACAGTTAATATAATAATTGAATGTGGAAGTGCTAATTATTTAAACACAGCCACATAGTCCAAATTTCTATACTGGAAGTATTAATAGTACAAATTAAGTAACAAAATTTATGCAAAATACAATATTACTTTATATGTTTCTGTTATAGTAAAATTTTTGTTGTGTTCTTATTATTACTTTGCAATAATATACTCAGTTAAACAAGTCCAGATTATGCTTTTTCTTGTAGTGAACAAAATTTTTATAATAGTAAATACACAGATATAAGGATTTATTATTATAAGTAAGATTTTTGAACCAGGTAGTCCTTTGAATATTTGTTCTGAAAATTAAAGTTTTAATTAATGTAATTGGAAATCAAAAAAAATCTAATAATTTGCTCTGTGCTTTCATTTTTAATTCATCAACACTGACTTAAATCTCTTCTCATTCCACTGGCTATTTAAATCATTGTCCTCTAATGGATATGAAGAGCAAATGTCCTACCAGAAGAAAATAGTAGCAATAGTAATAATAATAGTAATAAAATCAAAATAAATGTCAATTCTAGCATGACTGGCCTCAATTAGTTCTTATGAGACATTACATAAAGAACAGAATTAACTACTAGTTTGAATCCTATAAAAGTATAATTAGGCACAAAGATAAAACCAAATGTTCTTCAGTGTCAGTTGCCCTCTATGTTTTTAAAGCTTAATGTTCCCTTTAACTGAGACCACAGCTATGACATTTCATATCCTCTGAGCCAGAAATGTACAATTAACGCAAAATTGATGTTACATATTTTCTTCTAATTTTCTATGACTTTTCCTTTTTGTATCCTTAAGCTTTTTCTTTCATTCAGAATTAAAACAATGAAAATACATGATGTTTGAATATATTCTCTTTCATCTTTATATAATGAGCAAAAATCCTAAAGGTTGTGTCTGTCTTATAAAAAGAAAGAGAACAAGAAGTCTTAGGAAATCAGGTCAGAAAAACTCTTTAAAGTCCTGCAAGAAAAGTTTGAAATTTTCTAACACATAGAAATCAATGTTTAAGAAGATGGGACTTCAAATTACCTTTATTTTACCATTTCATATTGTATCCATGTATCAAATTATTGTGCTTTACAAATATCCTGTGGCAATTAAAAAATTAAAAGCAAATATTTGCTTCAAAATTGAACTTTGAAAACGAGAGACCAAAGAGATAATCAAGATCAACTGTGACAGATAAAACAAGTGGAAAATTTTGTAACGTATTGTGTATGGAAAACGGAAATGATTTATTACCAGATTTTTTTTTGAGGGGGGGCACATATACCAAACTATAGTCCTAAAAGTAATTTTAGCACTTTGCCCATCTTCCTTTGTTATTTCTTAGTGTTGTTGCTTTGTGTGGGGTTGACACATGACTTGGTTTTGTTTAACTCCAGCTTCATAAATGTAAAATGTTCTTATGGTATCTCTCATCCTATCATCTCACCTCCCCCTCCCCCCAAAAAAGAATAAAATCATGTAAATTCTAGAAATTATCTAATACCTCTTCTAAGTTTCTGATTATTCTGCTTCCATTTCTTGAGTTTGATTGGCTTAGATTCTACATATAGAAAGATCATGGGGACTTATCTTTTCTTGAAGTTGAAGTAATTCATAGGTTTTCAATTCTTGAGTCCTTTATAAAAAAAATGATAAAATATAGATGGAAACAACTGAAGTCATTTGGTAAATCACTATAAATAAATAAGAATATAATTATCAGTTACTAAATTTGATTAATGCCAGTTAGATGTGTGTAACCTTTTTTAAAAAAGGTAGTTATAAGAAACAGTTGTTTCTTATACAGTAGATGATTCAGGTCACTGAAATGCAGATGATCTTTGAAATTGAACTGAAATGATCTTTGAAATTGATCTTTGAAATTGATAGTTCAGTTATATCTGTTTTACATCATGGCTATTCAAATGATCAAGAAATTAAATCAAAGCTTTACGTTTTACTAATGATAATATTAATTAAGCATTATTGTATTTTTAAGTAACCTTTTCATTGGTGTGTAATATATGTATGGATATATAGTATAAGTATTTATAATCCATTACACAGATCAATAAGCAAGACACTACCTTTGTATCAGTCATTTTCTCTCCACCCTACAAATAACAAATGTCCCTAATAGGGAGCATTTGCTCTCAAGCTTAATTTAATTGGAATGACAATTTCTTTCTGTCTGAATTATTTTACTTAATATTTCTGAGATATGCAAAATTTGTGTTTATAGTTATAATTTTACATTCATTACTTTTTCTTAGTCTGCTTGTTAGATATCCAAAGATGAACAGGGAAAAACCTTTCTGAGAAGAGATATGAGGACTGCGCCACTCAGGTGTGGTCAGAGACTTGTAGTCATTACATTGCAGTTTTAGACTCCAGCAGAAAATTCCCACATGGTGGTGTAAAACCCAAAAGTAGCCACCCCAAATTACTATGAATGGGGGGAGGGGGTGGAATTTTTAAGCAATATTAAAAACTCATCATGCGGCAAACTTAGTCCTTCTCTCTTTTTTACTCGAGAACCAACGAGCTCTCCTGATAAACCCACCCAATAAAATCCTTCATGCTCATCCCATCTGTGTCCCCAAATCAAATCTCTCTTTGGGGGAGACAAGAACTGTGGGAAACTCACATTCCTGTGAGATGCTACTTAACTACTTTACAACTTATCCATTCTATAGTGCGGAGGCTTTTAGAATACTTAATTTGTGGATGCTTGAACATTACTCCATGGACATACAGTACATGCTTCTATTGAACATACATTTTGGGGGGCGGGTATATAGTTTTATTAATTCATAGTTATGAGAACATGACTTTATAGTTAGGTAAAATCAAAGAGTTTTCCAAAGTGGTTGTACCAACTTGTATTCCCACCAGCCACGTTCAGGACTTCCTGCTGCTTTTCATCCCCTTTATTTACTTTTAACATTCAGTTTTGTGGTGGATATTTAATGATATCTGATTATTGTTCTAATTAGATTTTTTCTGATGACAAAATGAACATATTTGCTAAAATTATAAATATAATATTTTTCAAAATAAAAGTTTACATTCACATGTTATTTTTAAAATTTAAAGGAAGAGCAGTTTTAAGTATCTTTCACATTGCTGTGCTGAATTCAGTCACACCACTTTTAATTTAGACAAAAAAATTCTTATTGTTAATTTAGGCTTTTAGAACCTTAAAAGCTATCTTTCTTTTATTTCATGTAATATGTAAGATACATGCAATCATTTTTTCAAATTATTTAGTTAATTGTAAGATTGATATAAAATTGTATGTATTATTGTATGCATCATTATATTCTAATATATATACATATACATATGTATATATATTATGGAAGAGTTAAATCTAGCTAAGTAACAAATGCAATATTATGGCTATGAAATAAATTCACAATATTGTCAAATTCCTTATAAAATTGTGTGTATGTACATATATAAGTATATACATGCTGCATATACATAGACACAAATCAGAGTTTGATTTTACATTTCCACACACACAAAATTATTTATTAATCTAGACATGGCATTATGGGTTGAATCCAGGGACATTCTACCTCTGAGTTATACCTCAACCCTATTTTATTTTTTATTTTGAAATAGAGTTTCTCTAAGTTATGGAGGGCCTTGCTAAGTTGCTGCCGGGGCTGGTCACAAAGCTGTGATTCTTCTGTCCTAGCCTCCTGAGTATTGGAATTACAGATGTTGGTCACCATGCCCAGCTTCCACAAAAATCCAAATAAATATAATGCTTTATCATTGTATTCTTTTTGACATGGCTATTAATGTTTCCTTCAACAGGTAAATGGCCTTTGTTAAGTGGGAAAATCAACAGAAAGAAAGCAAAAACACATCCAGAACAGGAACAGGCTTTATCAATCAATTTATTTGTCAGTATTTTCATTTGGATAGATTAATGGGGTGTCTACCATGTACACTATCTTATGTAGATTTATATAATTCATTTATGCCTTTTTTCAATCATTCTTAATAATCTACATACTTTCATAATGATGTTTAATAGACATCATCTCTAAAGTAAACTGAATTACTGTCTTCATCACACCTTGTGCATTTTTATTTCTAGTTTTTCAAAAAACTTCTAGTTTTTTAAAAATGAGTATTGTATTGTTTTATTTTCTATTTATTGTTATTTCATTGTTGGTAAGTTTTCCCTGTTACATATACAGCTGTTTTGATTTATTTACAATATATGCTGTGCCATTTTGATTTTTATTTTGTTTGGTTGGTTGAATAAATTCACAACATTCAAGCAGGCGATAGGTAAATACAATACCAGTATTTGATCCAGGTTTATCTCAACTATGTTAAACCTGGACATTTTAGATGTTTATCAAAGGTCTTTGATGGGGAAGAAAGTAAATGTATGAAATAATAAATGTGTAACAGTTATGAATAATGTTGGTCCTTTGAATAAACTTTTGAAAACTTAGTTGACAAAATCAATTGAAAAAAAAAAACCACATGACTTTTGATATTTGAATGCCTTGGCTCTCAGTATTATTGTTTATCAAATGTATTTTTATTAAAGTATGTAGTTTTTAAGACTTTTGAAAATTCAAAATTAATTGAAGCTTTTGATGTTAGTAAAGTAGGGAAAAGCAAAAACTATCCAAATAGTTTACTGCTACATAGTACTATAGCATTTGCTTTGCTTCAAAACCTCCTTTAAAGAATACTGGCTTAGCCGGGCGTGGTGGCGCATGCTTGTAATTCCAGCATTCGGGAGGCTGAGACCGGAGGATCTGGGTTCGCGGCCAGCCTCAGCTACCTAGTGAGGCACTCCGCAACTTAGTGAGACTTGATTTCAAAAATAAAGAATAAAAAAATAGGGCTGGGGGTGTAGCTCGGAGGTAGAATGCCCCTGAGTTCAATCCCCAGTACCGCAAAAAAAAAAAAAAAAAAAGAAAAGAAAAGAAAAGAATACTGGCTTTACACCAAATTATCTCAGTCCAAGTAAGATACCTGCCTGAAAACCATCCAGTTCTACTAGTGTTGCAAATTTGCCTTTAAAGCTCCACTGCTAAGTCATTCTATTTAAAAATTAAAGGAATCTTATTTTTATCTTTCATTGCATTAAAGTAACTTTACATAAAGTTAATCATTTATATTTGGTATTTTCTTTTAAATAATAATGGGCTATTGTATATAGATATATTTTAGTATAATAAATTACATGAGAGTTCAAATTAATAGGAGCTAACTTACATGACTTAGGCAAAGGATAGAGCCTTTAAAATATATTTTATTTTGTTATTAAAGAATATTTTTCTTCATGTCATTAGAAGATGATCCCTAGAAATGGAAAATGTACTGAATATTAAAAGTTGGATAGATCTTGTGATTTATGAAAATGTCTAAGAAATCTATTCTCCAAAAGACAATTATAAAAGGAAAAGTCATTGGCATTTTGCAAAATCACACAATTCCTATTTCTTCTAAGTTCAATTTTCTGGGTGAAGTTGACCATATCATAAATCAAATGATTATTTCAACTTTAATTTTGTAAATTTCTGGTTGACTTATGGAAGACATATTTTCAAATAGGGATAGCAGCTTTTCTATGAGAGAAGACTGAAAAACTTGTCAACTTCTCATCTCATCAAATATTATTATTCATTCTCTATCAATGATATATAATACATTCTTAGGCAGAATTTATTATATGCTGTCATCAAAGGGGAAAGAAAAAGAAACAGAAACCTTCCTTCCTTCAAGATGCTACCATCTTGTTAAATTACATATTATCACACATAGCTGATGGACATCTTCAGTTCCATAAACCATGACTTTAAATAAATATGTAATATTCACCATTCTTTAAATTTAATGTGATAAAAATAAAAATGTCATATTTTCACAAGAAATTAATCTCTATAGTTTAAAAATGACATGCCTATGATAAAAGAAATTCCAAAGAAAAGTTTAAAAATTAAACAAAATCTCTCATCTTCTTTCAATCTCTAATCTGATCCAAAATTTGTATTTGTAATTTTGGAAATTACATTTATATGCTAAAATGTATTTATTAATTTATATTGTGATATGTATTCTTTAAATTTACACAAAATAGTTGTATAATTCATTCACTTAATGGTATGACTTAAAGTAGTTCTATATCAAAGCACAATCATCCATTGTATTAATTACCAAAATTTATTTTAGAAGTTTGTGTGTTTTGCAGATTTACTATGAATATATCTTTTAATATGTTTTCTGGTCCAGTCTCACTGAAAATTCTGCTAGGATAAATGTCACATATGCTCTGAATTATTATAAAAGACAGAAACTCAGTTAAATTGACTTAAGCATAAACTTATTTTAGGTATAGCCCTGTTGGTTAATTCAATGTGTCACAAAGTAAACACATCAAAGACAGGATGTCTCTATGTAGTGAACATGATATTAGTTGGAACCGTGTGGCTCATCCTACTAAGTATTTCCTATTGGAAACACCGATTATTTCTAAGCAATCTAAGCAGGACAATTGTAAAGAAGATTCTGATTGTGCATATTTAATGTTCCAGTCTCTTCTAGAACTGGTGCTGGGGCCCAAGGTTATGAGATTGGGCTGATTTTATATGTAGACCTTATGTGGGGCTTGCACATGGGATCAAATCCAGCTGAATTAAAAAAGAGTGTTCTGTCTTCTTAACAAGAAAAAAAAAATCTAAGAAAGAAAATGTTATATGTGTCTATTATGGCACTTACATGTTTAAGTCATAAGAAAGTAATTTGCCCTTTAAAAATTATGTTTTCAAATTATGTCCAGTGTTAATATCATAAGCTCATCCTTCGTTTGGTTAGAATGTTTTTGCTGTATCCATTGTAACAGGAAAGAACTATTTCCATCTTCAAATTTCTATAGAGGAGAGCAATGTTCTATTTTACTTACCAGAAGATAGGACTCACTTATCCAACTGATAAGACTGATATGAAAATAGTGCATACTCTGCCCAGCTCCGCCCGTTCTTCTTCGAAGGCGCCAAGACTTTCAGACTTGAGTTCTCATTTTCCCTGTGACAAGCTTTCTGAGTTCAGCAGTTTAGTGATATTCATAAGTTCAACATAGGAGGAAAATAATAGAAACCCACTGGACTTCATGTTAAGCTACATCCTCATATCCAGCTTTTATCAGTAATAACTCATATATTGGATCTCCACTTATTTGATGTATGGGTCTTTTTTCTAAACTTGGAATGAAACTCTAAAATCTTAAGATATCATTTTGTTATTTAGGCATTTTGAGATATAGTCTAAAATTCTGGTTTGAGTACTGAAACACCAAGTAGAAATTTTGAAGTTTTGGCTAAGCCAAGTCTAAGGACTTTTATTGTAATAACTCAGTTTTTAGGGTTGACTATACCAATTCTACTGGATAACAACCTAGGTTGCAGTTGGTGCAGGAACTTCAGTAATATTCAGGCATTAGATTAAAATTTATCTGATCAAGATTGACCATAATTTAAAAGTTAGCAATGCAAGTTTTTGAGAGGTTTTAACTTCCTTAGTCTTAATTTTAACCTTTGATTTATTTATAATTTTATTTAAAGAAGCAAATTATTGGTTTATGGATTATAATTTCAAACTGAAATGTTATAATGTGAACGAACAAAAAATACCATTCCAATCTATCAAATAGTAATAATTCTGACATTTAACAATATGGAGTCATTCTCTACTGGCATTTGGATTAATAACATACCACCCACAAGCCACCTTAGAGCTCATGGCTTTATATATTTGATATAAGAATTAGCCTAGAGTCTATTTTTGCCTGAAATACATTATAGAACCTTGAGGCTTAGGAGCAAAATCCTAGCTGCCCATCAGTAGTGGTCGGAGCCTTCATGATGGAGCTGTAAGAGTGGAGATAAGGGGAAGCACTTCATGAAGGTAAAACCTTACTTTCCTTATATATTGCTGACCACTCTCATGTCTCATTGATGGTAGGACCAATTGTTAAAGCCAGTGGGTTAAGTGAGTAAAAAGACAGAGGAATTTGGAGGGACAGAGTACCTGAATTCATCTTTAGAGAAGAAAAGGACAAGAGGAACATATTTAACCTTGCCGCTGGCATCCCAACCTCCAGTCCTCAGTCCTTCCTAAAGGAGGACTGATCTAACTGGGAAGACTTAAAACAGGCTTGGCTTCTGCTTCCTTTCATGGTGCCACTCCTCTGAAATTGCCTAGCTCTCTTGCCGTCCATTTGGGGAGCTCACTGGAGCAGCCTCCCTTCCTCTGCCATTTAAGCAGCTGTTTAAAGTGCCTGGAATTCAGAGAGGAAGTTATAAGAAGCACAATTGACTGCAAATAAGGATGTGTTTGAAACATAAAGTTTTAAAACATCTCCAGGGAGGTTTAGTTGCTTGTCCTTGATATATGCTGAATAATACCAAGCAATTCAGCAACAAAGGGATTGTTCTGGCTTGGGACCAATTGAAGTAGTTACTGTCACCCAGGGGCAGGAGACAGCGGTCAGGAATCTACCTTGCATAAGCTGTTTGACAAGCTGTTTGGGACCATGTTCCTATCTGTAGGCTCTAAAGAGCTTAGATGCAAATTCCTGTTTCTGTTTCTTTCTTACTTTTTGGTTTTTAACTCTGTGCATCAGCATGCTTTTTGGCTTGTTAATTTTTTTTTTCTGCTGTATTTGATTCTGTGTATAGGTAAACTTAAACTTTTACCTTTGCTAAGTTATCCCAGCATATCACCACCCTTTTAATTTAAATCTATGCTAGATTTTTTTTTTTTCTGAATCACTGTCCTCACACAGATGGTGCTTCCAAAGCAGTAATATCATTAGCTTTCCATATCCTCCCTTTGAGTCTACCAGAAACCATGGTTTATACAATTATTATGTATACAATATAAATATTTAAATAAAACTCCTAGTCTTAGTAATAGAACTTTCAGTACCCCCCAAAGACTATCAAATAGGAAAATGTTCATTTACCACTGGAATATTTTGAGATATTTCTTCATTTTTTTTCTGTTACTCTCTCTCTAGCAGTATATTTCCCAGAGCATCAGTGCATTTCCTCCAAAACAACAGATTGTACAAATGCAACCAAGGAGAAATAAGTGAATATCCCAGTGTTTCCAGAGTAATTCACAGGCTTGAATGAGAAAAAAAAATTCGGGGAAGGAATGAAATGTCACAAAGATAGTATGCTAATTTTAAACAACTGCATAGCCAGGTTGAAGCTATTTGTTTTTTGTGAATATTTGTATTTCAAAATTTAACTCATTTCTTTTTCAGAAAAAGACATATTAATATCATAATGAAGAAGTCCAAACAGACCAGCAGAAATCACAAGCGCATGACCAGTTTTCAAAGCTGTTATGAATTTCCCTTTGTTCTCTTGCCCAGACTTTCCAAAATCCCGTTGAAGTCAGTATGAGCTCAAAGCTGATCACTTGTCTAGTTCTTACAAATTATTTCTCTAAAAGACAGAAAATTATCAGACAGCTGCAGCAGTTCAACTTACAGGGAAATGTAGAATGTCATTTTCAAGGTAAGCATGCAGCTGTCTTCCTGTCACTTAAGGTTTTTTTAAGACAAATCTAATTAAGTGTCTACCTAAAACGGCTGACAGAATAATTCTTAGTATACTAATGAAATTTGTCATAAGGCAGAAAATCCACAATTCTGTATATTTTGCTTCTATAGAAGAAATCTGAAAGCCCTTCTAATTTTGAAATTAAATATGTAACTGCCTTCTTGGATAAGATGCTTGTAGTATATATTAAATTAAATTGTACTTCACTTTTTACTGAGCTTCTTTCCTCCATAGGAACTGGAACACTCATCAGTATACAAAATATTAACACTTCGCCAGTAGAGTAAAAGACAAATGCTTAGCAGGTCTTCTCACTTTATTCATTTTCTTCAGCTCTCAGGTGTATTTTCTAGATTTCAGTTGTATAACAGGCAAAATCTCTATGAATTCCAAGCTTTTTTATTTAAAAATGTACTTTTGATGGTGCCCTGTAGTTATGCATCATAATGAGGTTCGGAGTGATTGAAAAATATGTGCACACAGCACCTGGTGGGTTTTCCTCTGGATCCCACCGCACTCTCTCCTTCTCCTTGTACAGGGTTTTGAGAGTGGTGTTAATAACTTCATATACGGACATACTATTATTTGAACTGTTTCCTTCATCAAGACTAACCTTTCTACATGGATGTATATAATTCTAACAGGCTTCTTTAGTCATCATTATGACTTTGGATCTAGGATCTGTATGTCACAATGCAATGGTCAAATTCTTGGCAAAGAATTTGCCAATTTTTATTAATGGTATCTATTGGGCGCATGTCCCAGTTGAATGCCTATTTATTTACTTGTTTACTTTGCTTGTCCACTTATTTATATTCATCCTATTTCAAATGGAACTGCAAATCATAGGAGTTTTTGTAAAGAATAAAATTGTATATGTAAATTGAACTTCAAACCATATACGATATACAACATGGATTATCTTCTCTGTATCATTTTTGTACATTATCACTAATGTCTAGAGATTAGTACAATTATTATTACATTAGTGCTAGCCCATATTATCAATTCTAATAATTCTTTTGATCAATTAGTTCACTATTTAATTTTTTTTTTTTTTTTTTTTTTTTGCGTTACTGGGTGTTGAACCCAGGGCCATTCTACCTCTGAACTACACCCCCAGCCCTATTTTTTTTTTTATTCTTTAGTTTGAAACAGGTTCTCACTAAGTTGCAAAGGGTCTCACTAAGTAGCTGAGCTCCTTCAGTCTCAGCCTCCTAGTACTGGGATTACAAGCATGTGCCACCACTCCTGGCTCTAAATATTTTTTAAGTAGCATTCTTTAAAAAGGTGAACACCTCATAATGCCTCCACACCTCTTGCATCCCAACCCAAGAAGGAAACAAACTCCATTTATACGAATGTATAAGAACAGTGAGACCCATGCTTGTTGTGTTTCTTTGTAATTAGTAATAGAACCTATGCTTTAATTTCTAATGTAACTGGTCTCACCACAATATGCTCTCATTCATATATATATATATATATATATATATATATATATATATATATATTCAGGTTTTCTTGAAATTCTTATCTCTATTGTTGTGAAATTGCCTAGAAAGAAAGAGCCATCAAACATGAAGATATTCACTAATTGACTGACCACTATCACAATTTCACGTCAATCTAGTTTGTTCCTATTATGTCAACCTCACTGTCTCCCTCTTAATTTGTTTACAATATAATGAAAATGATGAGGTAGCTTAGAAGTATATATGTTAGGCAGAAAAGAGGTATTGGAAAAAGTCATAGAAATATAGTTTTTAGCCTTTTAAAAAAAAATCCGGAGAGTGTTGTCCACCCCTTGAAAAGAAAACTTTTGGTTCAGCCCAAGAAAAATTACAGCCCAGCCCACCGCCCACCGGAGAGGTACCCGCACACACCTGGAAAGAGGAGGAGCCAAAATCTCACCTGGAACTCAACCTATGAAAATCTTGTAAACTGAGAGTGAGGGGCTGGAAGATCCCTGCCCTCTCCTATACCCTCGGGAACCCACGTGTAGCTCGCTCTCTTGGACTCCTGCCCGGGATTGGGGGACCATGCCCTAAGATATCCGCACTCCCTGTCTTTCCTCCACCCCAGTTTTCCTCTCCCTGACCTGTTCCTGAATAAATCTGCCAGATGTTGCAGTTTGATATGTGTTAAAATTCTTTTTTTTACAATATCAACGAACCTGGAGTAGTATTCTATTTTGGGGTCCAGCCCGCACCCCATAACAAAAATACATCAGAGTATTACTTCAGAGCTGAGGGAAAATAAAGGATTTAGTAAGGTCAAAGAACATGTTAGGATGTATTTTAAAAACAAAACCAGTGTCAAGTTCTGGCCCATTAGATCAGTTAACACCTGGAGAAAAACACAGAACACAGAAAAATCTAGAAAACGATTCAAGAATAATGAAAGAATATGCTAAGGGGAATTAATTTTCAGTTATTGTTAGAAAATTGATGAAACACTGTTTTGTCAAAAATCTCTTTCTCAGCAGGGTGTGGTGGCACATGCTTGTAATCTCAGGTTGGGAGGCTGAGACGGGAGGATCAGGATTCCAGGCCAGCCTCAGCTACTTAGTGAGGCCCTCTGCAACTTAGTGAGACCCTGTTTCAAAATAAAGAATAAAAAATGGGACTGGGGGTGTAGCTCAGAGGTAGAATGGCTCTGGGTTCCATCCCCAGTAACACACACACACACACACACACACACACACACACACACACACAAATGTCTTTTTAATATTCCAATGCAATATAATATAGAGTACCCAGTAATAAAATCATATCATTTTGAAAAATATTATGCAATCCATACCTAAATATTTTAAGTTTTCATCAAGAAATATTATATAGTTTGGCTAAATACAATTTAAAATCCCCTATTTAATATAAAAAGTATTATTTTTTAAAGAAAAATGATTTTGTTTTCTTCTCCACTATTGACTGAATGATATGAGAATTTTTTGGCATTTAAATGGATTTGTTATAAATCAACCTTATTGGAGTGTAGAATGCACTCATTTTAAATATCCCTATTGATGTGTTTTGATGAATGCACACACTCGTGTCATTGCTAGTATAATCAGAATAAAGGACATTATATCACTTACCTCTGAGGTTTCTGATTCATTTTTGCAAGCAGCCCCTCCTCTTCCCCAGCTCTAGAAGTTTCTTCTATTCTTTTTCAATTTTGAAATAATTACAGACATACAAGGAGTTCCCACTCAGCATCTCAAAGCTTTCAGCTGGTGGTCTCAATTTCCATCCTTGCTAACAACTCTGTGGCTGAAGAAGGACATCATTTCCTCTGTTCTTCAGGGCTAGTGTGGAACAGGTATTGTCAAAGATTTCTTCCCAGGTTTCCCCTTTCCTGACCCGTTGGCTATAGCTTTGACCTCCCTTTTCTTATAGCATCAGTTTAGAAAGTTTCCCATTGTAAGTTCTCTCACTCAGTGGGCTATAAATCTCCTAGCCTCTTGCTAGCTTTAGAACCCAAGGATGTGTTTCAAGGATGAAGGAGTCATCCCTTTGAAATGCAATCACCTAAGGAGATAGGATCCTATCTCTTAGTATCTGTAAGAGGGTGGGAGCCCAACTTTGATAATCAAAAATTAAAAAACAGTGATATAGGCCTATAGTTTTCTTTTCTTGAGCTGTCTTTGTTTGGCTTTGGTATTAATGTGATATTGGCTTCATAGAAAGTGTTTGGGAGGATCCCGTTTCTTTCGATTTCACGGAATAGTTTGAGGAGTATTGGGATTAGTTCTTCCATAAATGTTTTATAAAATTCACTTGGAAAACCATCTGGCCCTGGGCTTTTGTTTGATGGTAAACTTTTTATTGCTGTTTCTATTTCTTTGATTTTTATTGGTTGATTTAATTTTTTTATATCTTCTTGACTCAATTTAGGAGGGTTGTATGTATCTAAAAAATTGTCAATTTCTTCCAGATTTTCCATTTTGTTGGAGTATAGTTTTTCAAAATAGTTTCTGATGATCCTCTGTATTTCTGTACTGTCAGTGGTAATATTGCCTTTTTCATCTCTTATTTTGGTAATTTGGGTTGATTCTTTCTTTTGGTTAGGTTGGCCAATGGTTTATCTATCTTGTTTATTTTTTCTAGAAACCAGCTTTTGGTTTTGTTGATTTTCTGTATTGTTTTTTTATTCTCTATTTCATTAATTTCTGCTCTGATTTTCATAATTTCCTGTCTTCTACTGGTTTTGGGGTTGGTCTGTTCTTGTGAGTTTCCATTCTTCTTATGTGGGCACTCAGTGCTATAAATTTGCCTCAGTACTGCCTTTAAGGTGTCCCAGAGGTTTTGATATGTTGTGTCTCTGTTTTCATTAAAACAACAACAACAACAACAACAAAAAACATAGATAGCCTAATCACATTGCCTTTTCGTTCCCTAATTTGAGTGACGTTCAAAACGCTTGACCTTATTGATGCTTTACAACTCATAAAATATTTTTAAAAACATTTACAAGAGTGTGTTTTCATTACTAATGTAGATATAAAAAATCAAAATTTTGTTTTGAGTCTAAGTAACAATTTCAAAATTTTATCAGGAACATAATTATCAGGGTTGCATTTCTTCCTCTAGGCTTAACAACTTTACTTAACATGTTTTGAAGTAAAATAAATTAATGGTTAGAGTTTCACTTGGAAACATTCTTCTGGTTTTATAAATGTAAATGACATCTATGAAAAGTTAACCAATTCAGAAAGAAACCCAAAACTCCAATGAAATGATTTTCCTATAAAATATTAAGTAGTAGACACTGGCATGTTAATGCAATTTTTTAGCCAAAATTGACATTGTTTAGATTTATTTTCTGATTATTAAAATGATATATAAAAATAAATACTATCTATTTTATTTTCTTTAAAAGAAAAAAAATTCAGCCTCTCTTACATTTGGGGTGGCCTGCATTTTGTCAGGGCTTGAACTTGTATTTCTTACTTTCCTAAATAAATCTCTGTTTATGTCTCTGAAAAAAAAAAAAACACCTAATTTAATTATAATACAGTTCAAATTCTTATCTTTGTGATAAAATTAAGGAATCATAAATAGGTCACAGTGGTCACTCAGTGATTGAGGTTTTTATTATAGAAGTGGAATAGTTTTCTTTTTTTTGTATTTCTTTCATGTATGTTGCACTCCTGGAAAACTTATTACTCAATCAGCATTTGTTGACCTACTGGTTAATATATAAAAATAAGCTGATATGGGATCCAATATCTGTATAGTTTAATCTCAGCAAATAATCCTGTCTAGGTTTATCAGTACAAAACTAATACCCATGTTAAAAAGAGTCACACTAATTCATTTCTAGTATATAAATAATAATGAAGGTGTATATCAAAATTCAGTTTGTTCTTCTTGATGTCAAATAAATAAAATGTATGACTTTTTTTAGATAAAACCCTCAATTTAAATATAAAATCTTAAATATATGATATTGTGTTATTTTTGTAAATCATGTCTAATGATATTAATGTATGATCAATATATAACTAGTTTCTATCTCTTGTATATAAATTTACTTGCTATTTATTAGTATACTTATATACAAATACATACTTCAAAAATTTAGAGGTATAGCTAGGAATGGTTGGGCATTCCTGTAATCCTGGTAATTGAGAAGCTGAGACAGGAAGATTGTGGGTTCAAGGTCAGCCTCAGCAACTCAAGGAGACCCTCAGCAGCCTAGAGAAGCCCTGTTTGAAAATAAAAGGGTCTGAGAGTGTAGTTTGGAAGTAGAATGCTGCTCTATTCAATCCCCAGTAACCCCCCCATCCCACACACATACAAAAACTAAAGGTATAATTCCTATTACATGTTTCTTATTTTAGATATTAAGTATATAAAAAGTTGTTTTTAAAAGCTTTCTTTCCTCTGACTCAGCAATAATCTTAATTATTCAAGGCCTTTCCTTTTGTATTTTGAGAAGAAAGTCCCTGTCATCTATATTTGCAACTCCCAAGTCTGATTTTTACATTTAGCAGGTCTAGTGATTAATCAATATGTCTATGAGTGGCTAAATTATATTGCACCATTCTGAAGACTACAAGATTTGTCACTCCTCTGAGAGACACTTAATGTTTGATCTGGTTCACATGAGAGAATTCTAAATTGCTGAAGAAATCCCCAAGGAGGGCTGCAGGAGGCTGTGAATGTCTTTTCTGGAACATGTAGTTTGATATAACAACATACTACTGTAATGGGCCTTCGTCTATAATTCATAGCAAGCTATTAAATGATTTAATACACTTTTGGTTTTTATCTATAGTGCTTTGAACTCGTTCAATAATCAATGTGCTACCTATTCAGGCATTATCATTCATTCCTTGCACTTTACCTTGTCTGCTCTTACTTTACCTCCATACCTATTTATCTTCCAAGCAAGCAGCCTGCTCTGCATCTCCGACCCATTGGTCTTCATTAGTTCACTTCTTTTTCAGACATGACCAATCGCCACTTGTACTTTCTGAGTCTTCAAAGTGTACTGGATTTTGCTTTTCTGTGCAATGAAGTTTGTATTCCTGTCCCTTATTTTTAGAGTTTAAATATATCTTTTCATTATTTGCTGTCAACTCAAGTTTCTTGGTCACTGTTTTTGAAACATCATGTTTTTTCAGGTTCAAGTGCAAACTCTTTCAAACTAAATGGCATTTATTTTAATAATCTTTTATAAACTAGCATAGTCCTAATTTGAAACTTTGGAATATTGATAGAAATTAATCAACATAATTTTTCGAATATATATATATATACACACACACATATAACATATATATTATTTTCAAGATTTCCACTAAACTTTATTTCAGCATAGTTCCTTTATCAGAGCCTTGACTTTTCTTTAGATGTGTTTTTTGATAGTAAACTTTCTATTAGATGGATTTTACAAACATTGAAATTCTATTCTATTCAGTATTATGTACCAGCTGGTAACAAATAAAATTCTCATATTTTCTAAGCAAATATCAGTTCATATTGTTTGTCTTCTAAATCCAAAGAGCAGAATCTCATAATTCTGATTATGGTAAATGTTTCATCCTTACTTTGATAAAAATGAGTGTCTGGAATATTATCATTTCATTATTAAAATTTAAGAGGCACAAGAATAAGCACAGCCAAAAATGTTAAATTACTTTAATACTTAAATGCATTAATAAATTAAAAATATAATTATCAGAGAAGCACATAAGATCAACAATACAAACAAAAATTGTAAACAATTCACCTTTTATTTCATGAGCATACAGATTCATTTATTTATTTTAGAGTGGTATGGTGAGAAAGAAGTGAAACATTAACCAGTTTTATAGAATTAAAATATAAATCCTAATTTTTAGTAGTACTAGGGTATCATTAAATAATTTATTGATCTATTTCATTCATTTTGTACAAATAATGTTGTAATATTTAATTTTAATTGATATGATGTCCAAAAGTATAGCACCTACAAAATACATCATGGCATTAAAACTATTCTGATTATATTTTTGTTGTTCTCACAAAAATTGAAATACCATCTTGTATGTTTTCTATGTCTATTTTTTAGATTTATAGTATAAATCTGATATCCTTATAATTAGAATGAACCCTCAACAATACCCAACTAACTAGTGTAATAAACCCCTTTACATCCTCTCAAATAGATGATTCATTGTTCTCCTCTTAGTCGAATGATAAAGCACTCACTAACTCATAGACTAAGCTACTCAATTTTTGGCAGCAATTTTCCTTAAATAGAGATAAAATCTGTCCTCTTCCAACTGCCGCTTGTTGGTTTTAGTTTATTGAAATGGAGCTAAGTAGCAAGAGGGTCCAATTTCCCTAAGTTAGCATCTAATTATTTAAAAGCAAGTAAATCCTCTAGTCTCTTTCCTAAGCCATATATCTTAACTTACTTCAATCAAATATTCATTAAGTTACATGATGAGTTAAAGGGCCCTCATTTGCAAAGTCAGGTTTATTGTAATATAATTTCCATATAGTAAAATCCACTCACTTGGAAAATACAGTCCAGTGAAGCTCAGAACATAGCCATCATGCCCATCAAGTCAAGACAAGGCACATTTTATCAACACAAGCAGCTCCTGTTTGCTCCTCTGAGTGAAACCCAACCACCCATCCAAAGTCTGTGATCATGGATGTTTCACTATCATTATGATTTACATTATTATGTGAGACTATAATGCACCGATACAAGTGTAAGAAAATATGCCTTTAGTTCTTTATGTGAAATGTGTTTTCATATTGCTTGGCTAAATACCTGGAAGAGAGATTAATTGCTTTAGGAAAATGCATGCTTAATTTTACACAAAGCTGACAAGGTTTTTCTAAAGTGGTAATACCATTTTGCATTTCTGTCAACATATGAAAGATTTCTACTTGCTACCAATCTGTTTTGTCTATCATTTTAACAATGTTGTCTGCCCTTTTCAATTCTGGCTGTTTCAACAGTTAGTTGTTCTCTTGCTGAGGATTTAACTCAGATTTCACTAGTGAATAATGATGTGCAGAAATGTTACATGTGTGTTTTGGTTATCTGCATGGGTTTTTGTAGTATCTTTTCAAATCTTTTTAATTTGTTAAAATTGTGTTGATTTTCTCATTGTTGAGCTGTGAAAACTATATGTTCTAGATACAAGTCACTGGACAGATTTGTGTCTTGAAAATATTTTCTTCTACTATCTGGTTTGTCTTTTCACTTTCAAAACATTGTCTTTGAAGACCAGGTTTTAAATTTTGTGGAAGTTAAATTAATGTACATATATATGCACATATTCATATTCTAATATGCATGTATATACATAAATATATTCATTTAAGGTTAATGCCTTTTGTGATAACTACAAAATCACGTTTGGGTTACATTGTAAAGACAATGTTGTAAAAATAGATGTAACCCAAAGATGATTCAGCATTTGGAATGCTGAAGTTTTGCTTAAAATAAGATTAAAAGTCTACTTTCTTCTAGAAATTTATTGTTTTTACATGTAAATTTAGTTTCCTGACCATATCAACTTAATTTTTTCTATATGGTTTTATGTAACAGTTCATATGTTTATATTTTTATATACGTGTCCAGATGTTTCAAAAATATTTGTTGAAAGCATCATTGTTTTCTTAACAACTTACTTTGACAATATTGTGGAAAAGCAAGTTATCATATATGTGTTCTTTTATTTCTTGGCTTACTGTTTTACTATATCTCTATATAACCACTGTTTGCTATATTAGACTGCCTTAATTTCTATAGCTTTATAAGTTTTGAAAGACTTATTTGAAGAATGTTTTCATTTTGCGGAGACAAGAGTCACATCCTGACATGGCACTTGTCCTGGTGTGCTAGAGTTCTTGATTTCTAGTGTTATGATTTTAGACTAAATAGTTTCCCACAGGCGTGTGTGTGTGTGTGTGTGTGTGTGTGTGTGTGTGTGTGTGGCCCTGGGAATTGAATCCAAGAGCATTCTACCTCTGAGCGACACCCCCAACCCTATTTTATTTTTGTTTGGAAACGGCCTTTCTAAGTTGCTGAGAGCCTTGCTAAGTTGCTGAGGCTGGCTGTGAGTCTCCTGTCTCAGCCTCCAAAGTTCTAACGATATTTATGATATTTATTTATTTTTCATTTTTCAGTCTTCTTTTCTCTAAATATTTGAAAAAAATCTTTTTTTCTCATTTTTCTTTCCTTTTTTTTTAAATTTCTTTTTGCTTCTTTTCCAGTTCTGGGATAAAACTCAGAACTGAGTCTCACACATGACCCATGCTAGGTAAGTGGTCTACCACTGAGCTACATCCTCAGTCTTTATTTTTTTTTTTTCATCCATCTAATCTACTATAAAATAATCCCAGTTTATTTTTTGTTTTAGATATTTACTACTGTCATCTAGAAATTCTATTTATAAGAAAGATTCTGAATTTTTTCATTTGCCCACTTATTATCGCCATCATTAGTTTTGTGTCATTAAAGATATTTTTAACTTTCTTTTAAAAAAATATTTTCTTCTGCTAATTCCAAATCCTGAATGATCTTTGTCTGAATGGCCATCTTTGTCTTTACATTTTCAGTCATCACTAAATTATTAACTTAGTGATTCTCTAAAATGTGATATAAATATAGACAAAGATATAGATATAGATATTTATCTATCTATATATAGAGATAATATTGATAGTGTTTTTATGGCATACTAAAAATTTCCAGTGATACCATGCATAGAATCTGGTGTGTAGTATCTCTCCAGAAAATCTGTGACATTTTGCTATCAAATACTTTCTCATATTGAAAATATTACCTGAGCTAGTAGAGTGTTGGTTTAAAGTTTGGTTACTGCAGATATGACTCATTTCCCCCTAATCTTGGGTAATCATTATTGGTATATAATACTTATAAAGAAATTATGAACCTCCTGGGAATTCAATGTAAAATGCAAGTTTTTGTTACACCAATACCCTTAAGTTTGTAGGATTAAACACTAAACTCCATGTTGTACATCTATGCAGCTGTCATCTATGCTCAGGTTTTAGTCTTCCACTGTTGTTTGAATCTGCCCCTTACATATGAATATCACGGATCAGCAAGAAATTAAGAAGAGTTTGCAAACATACTTAAAAGCTTACTCTTTTGAGGCTTTCTATCTTCATTTCCCTCCTTCGATTTATAGCCATTCTGTCAGTCAAATCTCCATCCTCTATCATTCAATAAAAACAAGATTGACACTTCTGATTGAGTTCTAGCCACACCTTCCATTTAACCATAAAAGGCTCTCAGAAAAAGAGTCGTAGAAACACATATTATTAACTCTGCCTTCTTCTTTGATGGCTCTCTCCAAATTTAATAGTTTTTTGAAACCATGTATTTTGACCTGCTCTTATAATCAATATGTGTGGGACAGTTGGTCAACAAAAACTTTTGTGCAATTTCTAAATTCTGGATCCTCTTTCGAGAATCGTTGAATAAAATTCAATTTCCCCTTATGAATGTGCATTAGTTATCTATTGCTCATAAAAAGTTTTCTCCAAACTTTGGTGGCTTGAAACAACAAAGATTTATTATGTCACTATTTCTGATGGTCAGAATGTATCTTAGCCGGGGCCTCTGGCTCAGGGTTTCTCACAAAGCTGCAATTAAGGGAAGAGCAGCTTAAGGCTCCACTGGAGGGAGGCCTGCTCCAAAGCTCACTCATTTGCACATTGGCAGGCCTCATGAGATATGCAGTTGGTCCTCCATATCGGTGATTTGCACATTCATGGCTTCAACCAACTGTGAAGCGAAAATATTTGGAAAAGGCAATGTTGTGCCTGTATTGAACATGTGAAAAATGTTTTCCTTTGCATTATTTCCCAAGCAATTGAGTAAAACAGCTATTTATACAGCATGTACATTGTATTAGGTAACATATGTAATCTGGAGATGATTTAAAGTACATAGGAAGATATGCATAGGTTATATGCAAATAGTGAGCAATTTTATATGAGAATTGAGCATGCATGGATTTGGGTATAAGCAGGAGATCCCTGAACCAATCCCCCACAGAGACAGAGAGATGATCATATTTTGAAACTCATTGACTCATTCAGATGCTGCCACCCTTAAGCCCTCCCTGTGTTTGGTTGGAGACATCAGTGTCTTACTACATGGTCTCTCTATAATCTTGATCACAACAAGGCAGCTTGATTCCTGCCAAGTGACCTGAGAATGAGCAAGACAGAACCAGTTATTTTGTCATCTAATCTCAGAATTGATACCCTCTAACTTTACCATATTTTCTTAGAATGGAGTGTTGCTAAGTCCAGGCCACATTCAAGGGAAAGAGATCATACAATGACATAAATATCAGGAGTCAGGGAACATTAAGGGTCATGTTAGAAGGACTCTCGGAGGAAAAGACATATATAACACATTGCTCTCTCTTCTTTCGAGGGTCTTTTCCTTTCAAAGGTAAAATATCTGCCAGTCATTCAGATTGGTCATTCTCTAAAATGTGATATGGATATAGAAATAGTTGTAGATATAGATGTTGTTCTATCTATATGTATAGATAATATTAATATTAAAGTCTGTAATATTATATATTGATGTATAATATTCTAATATAAATATTCTATATTAATGCATATATAATTTGACCAGAGTTCATAATTAATATCTGCAGGAGGATAATCATTATAAGACTTTCTGCAATTACTAGAAATTGAACCTCTTTTGAGTCATTTTTCTTAAGCAGGATTATATTCTTCATTACTCATAATTAATATTTTTCCTTTGATGACATGAAATGTATGATTGTTGCTTCTCTTCAAACTTTTGTGTTAGTGGACTGTTATATCAGTGATTACTCTGTTGAGACCAGTTTTCAAAGTCATTGAAAGAATTATGTATTGATAATACCTCTTTTGACTTCACATATTCCTTAATAGGTAAGGTCAATAAACTCATTAGACTGTGTAACATCATTTAAAAATTTTTGCTTATTTAACTGTTCTATTTTTCTCTTTAGGGAGTTATCATGCTCTAGTTGGGGTATGTTATGTGTCCACTGAAGAAGCGAATAAACTGTTGCAAAGTTAATGACTTCATTAAACTCAAAGTTTGTGTAGGACAGTCATGTGTGACTAAGTTAACATGTAAGTATTCATGTGTGTTTGCATGTAATTTCTCTTTAGTAGTTTTTAACCATTAACCACACATATCTTACACATGTATGTGACATCTTAATGACTTTATTCACTTTCCTCTTTGCACTCAAAATTATTTCTTCTTCCATATTTATGCTAAAATTTGATGAGTAACAATTAAGTTTGATAATCAGCTGGGTATTTCACAAAAGCTAGCTCTAGGACAGAATGAAAAAAGTGGTTATATATATTTTGAAAAATTTTGCTTCCAGTACATGACAAAACGTGTGTTCTTTTGCTTTAGACATGATGGATTAGAAGGACAGATTGGGACTGGATTCATTTTGAGGGGATCACCTGTTTACTAAATACCCATGGTTATGAGCATATGGGTGAGTGTTGACCTTAGAAAAGCTGATTAACCAGGGTGTGATTTAGTTTCTGCCTCTATAAATTAAGTCTAATAACATTACTTTCCTGCCATCACTCATAGAAATTGAGAATTAATGAAATAACATTTGGGGAGTTCTTTGAACTCCTCAAAGGTATTGTTAACATTTTATACTTAGCCTCAACTTCTTTAACACATGCTTAGAAATAATTTCACCAGTGAAGAAAGGGACAGATCTTCAAAAATAGCAACATTAGTGGTGTTGGAAAATATTGTCTATAGCTTAATTTTAATTAATATGTTAATACAACTCAGATGTAGACAAATAAATTTCACCCACTACATGACAGTTTTGTAATATTTAACATATTTGCTCTTCCTGTGGATATAGCATGCACTTATAATATCTAAACTCCAAATTCCTTACAGTGGATTGAACTACTACAGAATCTCACATTATTTTGATATTAGCTCTTACTGAGGCTTATTTTATAAGACCAATGCATCCCCAGAATATCCCAGACTCCTCACTGGATGATTGCTGGGAAGGCTGTCTATTCAGTTGTTCTGGTCTTGTGTGCCAAGATTTAGTCTGTCTGTAGGAACTGGTATCCTCAGAGGCAGAACTGAAGGGCAGTTGGAAAGTCAGATGTCAATGTAAACACACATGACTCTGCTCCCCTTGCTGCCCTCAGGAGGCCTCTTATGTCTGGTCATCTGCTCAGATGTGGCCTGATGCCATTTCTTCTGCTCCCTAATGCTCATGTTTCTTATCTCAAATCTCCCCTGTGGCTCAAGTTTCTGACATGAAAGTTTCAGAGTCAGGAGGAGTCCAAATCTAGATATTTCTTTGAAGTAGGATAGGTTTTTACCTAAATTTTGTATGTAGAGAGGAAGAAGGTGTTGTTAGCATCTGTTAGGGGGGATGTCATAAGGATGGAATATGGGCAGAGACAATTTGTTTTTTATGCTATATCTGACTTAATTAAATGATTTTTTGGAGCATATAATAGCCAATTTTTATTATATCTGTTTAATGTGTGATTTGAGGTTCAAATATAAGTTCCATGAGACCTAGGTCCATATCTCATTTCCTAACGAGTCATGAGGACCCAGGACATACTAGTATTCCCCCGTACCAGAAAAGACTCAGAACCTGGTCATTGTTCACATTGGATAACTAAGATATATACAGATAGCAATTTGTATTGTATATATAGTGTACTGTACAATTACATATAACTTGGCCAGAGATCTTAATTAGTGTCTGCAGGAGGATAATCACCAAGATTTCCTGCAATTACCATGAAGTGAGTCACTTTTGAGTCACTTTTCTTAAGCAGGATTATATTTCTCATTATATAATATAATATAATATAATATACTGTATATTATATGTAATATACTGTATAATATATTTATATAATGGTGTAGTGAAACTACTTTTTTCTATCATTTTTTAAATAATAAGGTTAGTTTTTTTCCACCTGAACATTCGCTTTGGGATATTCAGTGATTTTTATTTTTCTATGCTAGATGAAAAAATAATGGTGGGAAGAATTGATGGGAACAGGCTAATGTGATATGGTACCTTTAGAAAACTCTATTAGTTGGCATTCGTTTCTTAAATCTGACTTCATTTTCTGTGTTGCCTAACCAGAGAATTTAGAGCATTTTCTGGACTTTGTGACTGCTGCTGGCTCCTGGATCTATTCAGCATTTCAGACACCCAGACTTGCTCTAAGGGTAATCACACTGTGGCAGTCCTGTCTCAAGCATTGGCCTATTATTGTCTGTGTCAGGGATGTAGGAAGGTGACTATGACTTCCTGGTGCACCTCTTCCTTACCAGTCAAAAGCAGGTGCTGGCAGAGATTGAAGATGTATGAGTCTTTATTATAGTGACAAATGGACCTCCAGGGAGGAATATGAATTGAAAGGTCATATCTTTCTCAAGCTACTCTTGTGTGCCATGCTACAGAGTGTGGCTTAAGAGGATGTGCTGTCAAAGAAGAGTGCTGTTCTAGCATCCCTGTCCCTGTGTGTTTTATTCATCAATCCTTCCTCTTTCAAGCTCCTCCTTGTTCAATCTGGTGCAGAGAAGCTCCTTCAAAAGTAACATTGATTTTTATCTAAGATAATGGAATCCAGTTTCACATAAAGTAAGGACATGCCTGGTGTGCAAAAGGCCTTGCCATCGTAACTTTTAAAACTACACTCTCTTTGGTTATTTTGTGGGAAAAACTTTTGGGGATGTGTGGATATAATAAATATACATTCAAATTTCTGTTAAGGAAAGCTTTGGAGAGTAGGTCTGGACTGTAGCTCATCATGAATTCTGAATAAGATTTGCTAAAATATTAGTTTAAAATGTGACTGGAAACATATTTCATAAAAATAACATAGAATTTAGGGACTCATTTATTATCAAAAATAGACTCTAAAAGCATAACCGTTCTAGTAAAAAAATTAGTTCACAATGAGCCAAACCATTACATGAGTTGCTTGGCTGAGAATAGTCACTGTCCTGTTAATCTGTTAACCTGTTAATCTGTTCTTTACTTATTATTCCATCCTAAACTCAGTGCCTAATTCTACTTCTGGTTTATAACAGGCACTCAATCTATTCTAGAAATATCAGTTTAGTCTGAAAGCATCTGCTCTATAAATATTGAATGAGCACCTATTTTTCACTGTGCAATCTTTTTAAGGAGACAAGCAGATACTACTTGGGTGACTAAGGTTCTGTGCCTCCTGGTCTGCTCCTCTGGCTGGGTCTCCCTCTCACTGAGGTCAGCATCATCCCCCCACATCCAAACAGCCCTCAGTGCCCTGGTGCTTAGTGACACCATCTCAGAGTCACATACATCTGTCAGGCCACATAGCTCCAGCTTACTTTCTCGACTTCTCGTGGTCAGCTCCCTCAAATATCACATTCCCTTTTCTCAGAGTATCTACTGAACGGTATCCCTTTTCTACACCGAATCCATCGTGGGGTGTGTCTGCAAAATTAATTTTTTTTTCAAACAAAATCTATCATTTCTATTATCTCTGATCTTTTTAGTCAAGTCCTGGTGTTGATTTACCATGATTTTCTTTCCTGTCCATCAGTCATGATAAAAATAAATAGACATATTTTTAGATGTCTTAGAAATGAGAAGAGTGAAAAAGCAATAAAAATCCTTTAATTTCTCAATGGCCTACAAAATAAGCCAAATTTCTAACTGTACTATCTGGAACCATGACAAGGTGGCTGATTAGATATTGCCCACTTCCTTTACTCTCTGATGAATAGCTGATAAGATACTTAAAATTACACTCTGAAAAGGAGAGAGGGCAAGGTATCTCATGAAACCAAAGATTTAACATTGTATGTTTTCTTCCAGTTACCATGTTTTCTTACCATCAAAGAATCGCTGGCTGTCTTGATAAGTTAGGCATCTGTCACAAAATACCGTAAGCTAGGTGAGTGGCTCATTAACAACAGAAATGTGTTTCTTACATTTCTTGAGGCTGAGAAGTCCGTGCTGGAGATGCTGGCAGATTTAATGCCTGGAGAGAATCTGTTTCCTGTCCATAGATGGTTGTTACCTTTCTGAAGAAAGAACAAGGAAGCTTTCTGGGGTCCCTTTTGCAAGCGTCACTAATGCCACTCATGTGGGCTCTTCTGTGGGACCTACTCACCTTTCAAAGGCCTCACCTTGAAAACTATAATGTGGGGGTTAGGATTTCAATATATAAATTTAGGCAAGGAGATATAATGATTCATTATATTTTTATATTAACTTTAATATATCTTCTATTACCATTAATTAGTCTTACAATCTTCACATTTGTTACTCTAACTTCAGAAGATACACTTACATATATTTATTTTCTGTATGTGTTTAAGCATAATATATTTTTGTAAATTTGTTCATTTACATCATAATATTAATATCAACATATTAACAGATGCTAATAGCATTAATAATACATTTTTCTGTGACAAATACCAAGCTGCATATGACAGGTATGATAGAATATTTCACATGACATAAAGCAATTATTTTCATTTGACAGGTTCCATGATAAACACTTCAAATTTATTGTCTCACTTAGTCCTTTGACATAAACATCTGTTTTCTTTTTTATTTTTTTAGTGATTAGTGAAGTGTTGAGAACTGTTAAGAGGGGAACCATCCCGCAGCCCATGGTTGAGGAAGCAAGGAGAAATTTTAATTACCAGAACCCTCAACACAAGCTGTCAATAGAACTGAGCAGCAGTTGAGAAACCACAGGCTTTGATCTAGGAATATGGTCAATGCGAACCCTCAGCCCAAAGGGAGAGAGTAGAAACGAAAACAATACTGTCCTCCTTTCACCGTCCTCCTATACTTTGTCAACTAAACCAGAATGGAAGCTAGGAAGCAAGGAAGCCTGTTAGGAAAATCCATCCAAGTCAGCTTCCCTTGGAAAGAGCAAGGCAGGGAGGAGATCTGGAGAGATAAACTAAATCCAGCACACTGCATTTTAGTCCCCTTCTTTCCTCTGTCCTGCTATGCTTTCTACTTGATATTCCTTGAATACACTAAACACATTCTAACCCCAGGGCCTTTGCACTCCCTGCTCCTGGTCAACCATTTACTCTTCCTGCAGGAAGTCCACCATTGAATACTCAGAGGTCAGTAAATTGTTTGCTCACATGTCACCTGTTCAGTGAGAACCTTCCTGATTGCTCCTGCTATAGTGGCATTCTCAGATACTCTGTGACTTTTTCTGTTTCTTCACATCACTTGTATGTCAGAAAGTGTTTCTTCAATTATTACTTATTATTTGTCCCTGCCACAATAATCAACACAGAATTCTTCATAATTCCATCTCCAGGGCTTGAAATAGTATCTGTCATGCAGCAGATAGCTAACATTTATGGGATAAAAATTATGATATATTACCCTAATATTTGCTTCAATTAAAGATGATTGTTTTACAAATCAGTTTATGAGCCCAAATATCTCCGGGAAGCAAACATTTCTTCCTACTGTGCTTCATAGAACTGAAATTTCTATTTCTAGAATCCTGACAAATCTGTTCATTCAAAAGAATTTACTATGCTTATCTGTATGTTAGTAGACGCTATTGTACAAAGTAGATTTTCATGAAAGACTCTTGATGCTGCTATCTTAATACTCATGAATTATAATTTCATTATTTTCTCTCTCATTTTTTTTGTTGTTGTCTCTATCTGCTATTGTTTGAATCTGGAATATTCTCCAAAAGTACGTGTGTTAAAGGTTTGCTCTCCAGTGTGGCCTATTTAGGAAGTGGTAGGAACCCTAAGAAAAGGGGCTTAAGGGGAGATCTTAAGGCAGTGGGGACAACATGCCCTTGAAGGAGATTATAGAAAATCAGTCTCTTTGTCTTATGCTTCCCAGACATGAGGGGAGTGCTTTCGCTCTCTCTGCCACTCACTCCTGACATGATTTGCCACCATGGACTCAGAAAAATGGGGACAACCAATCATGGACTAACACCTCTAAAATTGTGAACACAAATAACCTTTTTCTCTTTATAACTTGATCATCTTGGATATTTGTTATAGTGATGGAAAGCTAATTGAAACACTATCTCAAGGGTAGTATCCTAGATAGTCTTTTAACTTTCCCTCCTTCACATTTCTGACAGATATTTGAGTGCTTGCAATATTCCGTGCATGGTGGTGGTAAACTCTAAGAATGTAGAAAAGAACCAGCAGAGATGGAGTAAAGAACCACCATGAAGGAATTTGGTATTTAATGGGAAATTCAGAAAATATATTATTACAATATGGGGTTATATTGGACCTTTCTTCCATTACTTAAAATAGTCATACTTTGTTGAAGTACATTATTCTTTGATATATTTCTGTTGGAAATAGTTTTTCTGAAATTTTGCCAGTCTATGGGATGAGGGGCTATAAATCTCTTCAGAAGCTACCCTGTTTTCCACATCCAATTTTTTCCCCTTTAACCTGCTTCTGTAATTTGAGTCATTTTACCAGATAGAGAAAAAATACATTTATTCATTTCAACAAATCATTTAAATGTATTTGGCAAGAGAAAGCTCAGCTGTTTCTTTGTATAGAACAGGGCAAAAGTTTAATTTAATTTGGGTAGTGCATAGTTTCTATGAAAGAGAAAAATGCAATGTGTGGGTGAGAATTTGACTATAAAAGCCTTAGTTTGGAGAAGATTGAAGAGAAAATCTGTTTCTCTCTTTAATAAAATTGATTGCATCCAAAGGTATATTTTCTTAAAAGTGGTTCTGGCATTATTCTGGGCAAATTCCAGGCTAGTTCTCACCTCAGTAGAATTTGGAATATTCAAATGGGAGTGTATGTGACACTAGAAAAACTAACATCTGTTAGGTAAATTTTGGGAAGGAGGAAGAGTGCTATTTCTTTTTTTTTAATAGATGATAGATAGATGTAATGTGCTTTTATTGGTGCATTATAGTCTCACATCATAATGTAAATTACATTGTCAATGACATAAATGCACACAGCACTTGGATGGGGCCCCCTCCATGTCCCCACTTCCCCCCTTCCCAATACAGAGTACTGAGATTGACATTGGTATATTCACATATATAAGAGGGTCTCCAGATAATAGAGGAGAACACTCAGAATAGTGGTACTTTTTTCTTTGTGGTACTGAGGATAGAACCCAGGACATTCTAACTCTTAGCTACAGCCTCAGTTTGATTTCTTCTTCTTCTTTTTTTTTTTTTTTTCTAAGTTGAGGAAGACCTCACTAAACTTCTGAAGCTGGCTGCAAACCTGTGATCTTCCTGTCTCAGCCTTCCAAGTACTAGGATTATAAGCATGTGCCAACACGCCCAGCTAGAAGAGTGCTATTTCTGAGTTTGACACTGTGATTCACCGTTCCCCATACAATTGTCACAAAAGTTTCCATGTTAGTAACCCCATAGCAGCTGAAAAAGTGAAATCTACCTGTGTAACTGTCCTGGGTTCCACATTCAGCCCAGCCTTGCTTTCATAAGCAGAGGCTGGCTATCTCATAGCTAAGTTCTTCCACACCTAGGGAGAAGTGTCTCCATCCCAACACCACTAGTCCCTGAGATGATTCAACATGTCTCCTATCTGCAAAGTGTCAAGGGAAAGTCCAGACCAGGCTGGATGGAAGCCTGCTCATGAAGACACATAGCACAGTGTGTATTCTTTTCCCTAAAAACCAGACTCTGCAGGGGACCAATGGTTATTATGAATGTGTCTACGACTGATCTGGCTTCAGAACTCTGGCTTCAGTTTCCCAGGTCAAAATGGTATCACATATCTGACAACTCTGACCCAGTCAGTTCACCAGAGTCATCGCTTTGGAGCTCGATGATGTCCTCCTCGGTGCATGTGAGGGAGTAAGGAAGCTCATGGATGCATGATGGCCTAGATAGAAGAGCTTTAGAAAGAGATAAACTGGCTTTGTCATCTCATAGCTAATGCTGGCGAGAAAAAGGTAAAATGGTAAACTAGTGTACAGCTCATGCACAACAGGCAAATTTAGTTTTACTTGAATATATTGATAAAGATATGCATTTGTGATGGTGCTCTAGGCCTCCACATAATTTCATGGTTTGTTTTTAGTTTTTTTTTAAAGGGAAATACAAACTGATACTTTTTTCTCATATAAATTTATATCATAAGCAGCCTGGCATGGTGATGTACTCTTGTAATTCCAGGACTTGAGAGGCTGAAACAGGAGGATCACAGGTTTGAGTTCATCCTTAGCAATTGGGTATGACTCTGTTTCAAAATAAAATATGTAAATTAATTTATTAATTAATTAAAGGGATGGGGGATGTAGCTCAAATATTCCCTGGGTTCAATCCTCAGTAACAAAAAATAATAATTATGCACACACACATGCATATATATATATATATATATATATATATATATATATATATATGTATGTGTGCATATATACACACACACATATATATAATCTTTATATATATGCATATATATGTGTATATATATATATATATTTATAAAGATTCCTAAGAACATCATTTGATCCTTTTTACCTCAAAGTCTGGCTAATTGTCTCTGGCTCCTACCTCCTTACTTTGCAAATCTTTAGGGTCCATACTTAAATGTCACTTTCTCAAGGAAGATTGTTGTTACCCTCCTTTCTAGACTCAGTCAGTTGCCCTCATTATAATCTCCATTGGCCTTCTATTTGTGTCATTTGTCACAACTTAATTTAAATAATTAATAGTGTTATTATTAATTTAAAGTCTGTTTCACCCCTTTTTCTCCAATAAGAATGCAAGTTTTAGAGTGCGAGAGCTCAGTGAACAGTGATTAGTGCGCTCCCCACACCTAGCACAAGTTGTGTAATTGCATTGAGCAGGCCCTCAGCGTGTGTTGATTGAATGAGAGAGTGCATATAGAAGAGACTGACTGAAACTAAATTTGACTTAGAGATGAAGATATAGGTATGAAGTCATGTCTGAATGATACCATTTAAGGATAGTAAGAAGAAAACATCTGAGGTAGATTGCAAGACACTCAGGAAATACAGGGAGGGAACTAGGCAACACCAGTTTTCCATGCTTGGTTCTTAAGATGAATAGCTCTCTCATAGATATTCCACTCCACTTTTCCATCATACACATAAAAATACACACAGGCATACACATACACACCACTGCCACCACTATCTGAGAGGGCAAAAAGTGATGGTCATCTAAATAAGAGAAAGAAGAGATTTATGGTAGTCTTGATTACTAGGTAGTGATTATGCTACCTATGTATGTGATCATTTTTCTAAATATCTGTTATTTTTTTTTTACCTAATTATAAACTTGTACTAGAACTTCAATAGGGACTACATAAAATAATATGGAAACTACGACTAGTTTATTCACTGTTGAAACTCCACTGCCACATAGGTGACATCAACAAGTAGATTTGTAAATAGACAAATGGCTATGCTAATAAACCAGGTGGAGTACATTAATGCTACTAGAGAAAACAATTAATGGAGAATACATAACAAACAACTTATGAGAAAGATGGGTGTAAGACAACAGTAGCGATTGATAGCACATTGATAACTTGATACAGGTTATATAAATATAATAGTTCTTGGTGAAAAGATTTGAAGGAAAAGTATGTTTTAAAATAGTTGTATTCTCAAATTTAGTATTGCGTCTTATGTGTGGAAGAGAGTTAATGTTTATGTTGAATCAAAAGCAAGAGATGGTATGTCTGAGTCCTTTAAGGGTCAGGCTTGGCAAAGACTGTAGGAGAGTAACTTGCTTCTCACCAGCCCACCTGCAAACCCTGGCACTCTGTTTTTCTGCCTCTCTTCTCTCCCATGCAGTTTTGATTCTTCCTTCTTTCTGATGCCCTCAGGATTTCTTTCAGAGGCACATTCAGACCAACCTATTGGCGTTGCCATGGCAACACCTAAACTCAAGATTTAGTGCTCAATCTTCCCAGCTTTATTTCCCCCTTCAGAAAGTACTTTCTCTCCCGAGCTCACTGACATTCAAATAGGCCCTACTCCAATTTTAAAGAGAAACCGAAAACGTGTAATCAGTAAATTGGACTAACCCCTGAGAATCAGGAAAATGAGACAAAATAATTGAAATCTCTAACAACTTTAGATAAATTGGCTTTTTTCCCCCCTAAACATTGTTTAGAATTTTTTTTTCTAAAGTTGTTCTCTGACACTCTGACAACTTTAGATAAATCGTTTTTGCCCTCAGCTGTGTGTGTGTGTGTGTGTGTGTGTGTGTGTGTGTGTGTGTGTGTGTTTGTGTGTGTGTGTGAAAGAACCTAGAGCAATTAAGATACATGCTCAGTTACAAACTGGAGGAAGGGAACTCAAGGATGTTGGAAAGGAGGATAAATCACTGAGGGAAGTAGCAACGTGGAGCCTCCCAGACTGAGTCCACCCCAGCTGCCTCCCATCCGGCTCACAGTTCCCTCAGCACTTCGGTATTTCTGAAGAGCTGAGGTTGGTGTTCACTCTTCTAACTAAAACAACAAATGGCAGAAATATTTCTTCACTGTTTGATGTAAGTCTCAAACAAGTTTTATCCTCTGAGAGAGCAGATACCAGGGTTTCTAGGTTTCATAAAACTCTTCATCATTAATGTTGAAAATTAGATTATAAATCGGCTGCTGTGTAGACTGAATAATTTATGATATTTGAGAAACCCCCTTACCTTTAACTAAAATCCTTTTTCAGAAAGTACTCACACCCTTTGTTGCTGACACCCTTTGTTTTGTACCACAATGAAGATGTATGTGTGTGTGTGTGGGGGGGGGTCAGTCTTTTCTGGTTAGTTCTACTCTTACTTTTCATTGAAATTCTCTGAGAAGCTGGGGGTGGTGGAACACATCTGTAATCCCAGTACTTGAGAGGCTGAGACAGAAGGGTCACAGGTTTGAGATTAGCCTCTATAACACTTAGAGAGACTCTCAGCAACCTAGCAAGACCCTGTTTCAAAACAAAACAAAAAATAGGAATGTCTGGGAGTATAGCACCGAATGTAGAATGTACTTAGTTCAATCCTCAGTACCAGAAAAAAAAAAAAAGAAAGAAAGAAAGAAATTATCTGAGAGACCATTTCTTAACCTAGCTCCATACCATCTAGTTGCTGTGCTGTGTTTTGCTTTGTTCCGTTCCTTGGCTATTGAGCTCATATCCCTTCCTTGTTTGTTACAAATAATGCCACTTCAGACTTCAGAGTCTTTCCACAGAAGCTTTCTTAGCCCAGGTTTCTCTTAGACATGACATTTGGAGAAGCTATGCTCCAACTCGTTGATGACAGAATAACAACTGAATAATTCAGCTTTTTCCTCCCCTGCTCTACTAGGGTGTCTTCACTGGCAGCAACAAAAGCTGGTTTTGACACTGAATTCTGTGATAACCACCATACTGCAGGCTAGCAATGAGGTGTAGAACAAAAGAAAATGTTATGCCATGACTTAGTTCAGAATAAATGAATAAATAAGGCAAAACTCTTATTAAAGGAATAATTTCTCTTCGTGTGCAATAGATTCTTTGTCGTACAGGAGCGATTAATTTTAATACCCTAGGAGCCTAAAAAATCAATATTTTTCTTTATAGTTCCAATTCTCAATGTATGTAAAGAAATCAGTACATTTCTTCAATAGTACCATTTACCTATGTAATAGTCCAAAAATCAAACCACAAAAAATATGCATGTCTGATCTTGCAATCACACAATTCAACTTTGCCTGTTCATATTTTTCCCTTCAATTTTTTCCATTCCTTAAAGTTCACAGGATAAAATGTGTCTATTCCCTACAGCTTACCATTAAAATTTTATGAATGTGATTGTAACACTAACCATTGAATGCTCATAGGTGAATAAAAGAGAATCTAAACAAATAATTTCTCCCTTTAAAGCGCTAAAGATACATGTCATCTTAGTAAGATTGTGAGAAATACCAAGGGCTGACCTTCTTTTTTCTTCATGGTCAATGACCCTGTGCTTGAGAGCAGTATTACCCAAGATACCTGTGATCAAGGCTTAAACTTGTATTTCCAATTTTTGTGAATAAATATTTTCAAAAGCAAAAAAAATCCTAAGTGATTATTTTCCATTCCCATACTTTTTCATTTATGGTGTCCAAGCATTTATGCACTGACATCACTATGCAAAACTTATTTTGAGGACTACTACTAAGAGAACTCAACATGTTACAAGTAAAATGTAAAGACAATTTCATGAAAGGTTACATTGACACTTCTGTCATCGGTCTGGTACTCAGTGCAGACATGGCACAACGTGTCACTCTAAACGTCCACTCTTGATAAATACTACTCAAGTCCAAGGGAAACCAGGGCTTCACCTCAACTGTAGACTCTGGTCCTAGGAAGGGAGATAGCAAGTACAGCCAAGTGCTCTGAAGGTTTTCATATTATCCTGCTGCCAATACTGCAGACAGCCGCTGCTTTGGATTGTGAGGAGTATATGAACAGAGGAAGCATTTGCATAAGGGAAAATATTAACTTGTCAAACGCTTCTTCTCTGTTATCATGACTGCAGTAGATTCATGCATAATAAAGCATTGTTTCCCGGTAATGCTAAACATCAATTTCCTTGCTTCTCTTTTTTGTTCTGATACATAGTTCACAGAGATAGGTGGTATTGTTGCATAAGACAGATGAGGAACATTTAACAAAATTAAACAATTAAAGTTCCTTTTAATAAGTAAGTTTACACAGTCACATGTAGACATACATAATACATACATAAGACTCACATACATAAGAGGAGTAAAGCCTATTCTATACTTTGACAATTAAATAAATATTTAATACTAAAATTGTTGTTAATAAATTATATGATCAAAGACAAGTTAAAATGTAAACTTTATAAATACTTGTTGTTATACAAGATTTTTAAAGTAGACATTATTTTAGGGGACTTTCAGATTTGCAGAAAAATTGAGAAGATAATTCAGAGAATTCTTATATACTACATATCCAAAGTTCCCAATTATTAACATCTTACAGTAGCATGGCATATTTGTTATAATAGTTAATCTATATTGATATTTTATTTTCAAATAAAGCCCACACAGTCTTTAGAATTCCTTGATTTTTCTCCATTTTATTTTCCCTCTTCCAGGATTCCATCCAGGCTATCACATTACATTTAGAAGTGATATCTTCTTAGGCACTATTTTGTTATGCTATTTTAATTAATTAATTAACCAATTAATTAATTTAGGTTTGTGGCACGGAGGATTGAATCCAGGGGCATTATACCTCTGAGATGCACCCCCAGACCTATTTTATTTTTTATTTTGAATCACAGTCTCACTAAACTGCTGAGGCTGGCCACAAACCTGAGAACCTCCTGTCTCAGCCTCCCAAGTACTGGGATTACAAGCGTGTGCCACCACACCCAGCTCTTACACTTAATTTAATTTTTAAATTTTTGTTCAAATTGTCCCAGCTTTAGCCACTGGGAGCTCTTGCCACTGACTTCTGTCTCACTTTGACATAGCCTCATGAATTATTTTAATTATTGGCTTTTGATTTCTTTGAGTTTTTGTTTTAGCCTTTCCTTACTTGATGGCACTAAAAAATGCTCCAATCTCATCTTGTTGTCATAGATTTTTCCAAAGATGCTTGATTTTAAAAATTTGTGAAAAAGATTATAAACCAAGAACTAGATTAAGTTGTGCTCATTGTATGACTATCATTGCTTCTGTGGGTCCACTTAACTGACATAGAAAAAGATATATGTGTATGTCTTTATATATACACACACATGTCATATATATATGACATATATATATATATATACATATATATACACACATACACACACACATATGTGTAGTCATCTTTATCTATATTAGGTGTAATGTGTTCCTACTGATGTCTCCAACTCTTGATCTATTACCACACGGATCATTGTAGACTTTTCTCCTAACTTATCTGTAACCTGTATCTCAATGGTGAGAAACCTGACTCCTGGATTTTTCAAATGTTTGCTTAATTGTTCAACTCTAGTATACATGTACAGCTCCATCAGAATGGCTCATCCATACATCAATGAAAATCAACTTTATAAACGAGAATGCAATGCTCATATAAGGCTTTTTTCTTTAGTTTTATATATTCCATTCTTTTTAAAAGCTACTAGATCAGCATGTCCCCCCCCCCACACACACATATTCCTTAGTGAAATACTTTCAGACATTGCTAATGAAGTTAGATACTTTTTTTTTTTTTTTACTTTCTGCAGTCTTTCCTGGGATTTCCTGACCTGCTAATATTTTTTTTTCCTTTATAAATTTATGCACGTTAAGGTTCACTATTCTTGCTGTAAAGCTCTATGGATTTTGATGCATACATTATGTCACGTATGAATCATGACAATCTCATACATAATAGTTTCACAATTCTATAATATCCTATTTTTCACCTATAAAAATCTCTACCCCTTCTCAAAAGGGTCTGGAAACCACTAATATTTTTACCATTTCACTTAACAATACTTACTTAAGATTCATCAGGGTATTTTGATAGCTTGATACCTCATTTCGTTTGTTAACTGGATTATATTGTGTTGTGTGGATGGACCAAGTGTGTTTGTCCATTCGCCTATTAAAAACCATCTTACTTCCCTTTTGGGGTATTATAAATAAAATTATTATAAACATCTATTTGTAGTGGACACTGAAAGTGATACAATATTTCAGTAAAAGGGAAAAGAGAGGCCAAAAGTGCTAGGGGCACAGAAAATAAGAGTGGATAAAGACTAAGGAGCTGAGCAGACTGTGCAGAAGCTTCCAGGCATTGAGAATATAGATGTTCAAGCTGAATTTCTGCAATACTTGAGGGAATATTTTAAAACTTCAATCTGTGGCAAAACCTTAGAAGAATTCCGTTTTAGGAATAAAGACTATGCACTGGGATAAAGGCAATCGCCCTAGAACTAAATGAAAAACAAAAACAAAAACAAAACAAAACATTGAAATCAAAACAAAGTGCAAACAAGGAGATATGTTAGTAGGAAAAAAATCAGAATATCTAAAATGTAACTTTGTGATATTTAGTACACAAGCAAAATTTACACTTTGCATCTAGTAAAATCTTACATTTTACACTTAGTAAAATTTTACATCTAACTAAATGTTAAAACAAAACAATAATGAAATCCAAACAAAGTGCAAACAAAGTCTCCCTCTGTTCAAGGTGATATGCTAGTAGAAAAACAAACCAAAAAGTCAGAATATCTAAAATGTAACTTTGTGATATTCAGTACACAAGCAAAAAGCTCTACACACGAGAAACTAAATAAACCTATAATCAAGAGAAATACGCCAGCTGTGGTGGTACACACCTATAATCCAGCTATTTGGGAGGCTGAGACAGGAGGATCTCAGGTTCAAGGCCAGCCTCAGCAATTTAGTGAGACCCTCAGCAACCTAGCAAGATTCTATTTCAAAATAAATAAAATAGGGCTGGAAGTATGGCTCAGAAGCAGAATTCCCCCAAGGACCCCATCACACAAAATAAATAAATAAATAAATAAATAAATAAATAAATGAGAGACACAAAGTTAGAAAACAAATGACAAATATGGAGATATAAGTGATTAGACATATTAGAAAAGCCTATAGAAATTGTAAAAATTAAAGTCACAGAAAATATGATTGAAATAAAATGTTCTAGATCTCAACTGAAATAAAATATGTGTTATGGAGTTAATATATAATATTTTAATATTAAAATGATCTGAAATGAAGCATCAAAGAAGAAAGACTGAAATAAAGTAAATGTTATCAATGCTTCATGGCCTGATGGTAAGCAATCTACCAAATGAGTAATTTGAGACCCAGAAGAAAGAATATAGAAAATTGAAAAGAAAAAATATTGAAAAAATAATAAGTATATTTTTCAAACATTATTAGAAAATAAACCAACAATCCAGACACTAAAATTCCTAAGCAGGTTTATGTGTTTTTCTTATTTTGTTTTATGTTTGTTTATTGTGGCCAGACTAGTCCAGGATCAGTTTCTCTATCAGAGACAGAAGAAAGTCCAGATACATTCTTTATCCATACTTATTACCACTTGTTACCAGCTTTCCACCAAACCAGAGAACAGAGGGGTAGAATTTTAATTACAAAAATTGGTTAACTGAGTCAAGTAAAATAGTTGTGCATATCTAGGCACCCATACTTACATTACAGGTATTTCTCAATGATTCGTAGAAGGATCACATTACTTTTGATAGTTACAAGTAAGAAAACTAAGTTATGAAGCTACACATACAGTTAATGGCAAGTCTAGGACTCTACATCCATATATTTCTATGTCTGTACAATATAAGAAATTGCTATCAGCTATTATTATATTTTTAGTCTCCTCTGATTCAAACATCCTTATCTACTAGACAGAATTCCTAAATTTAAAATTATCAAATAATTGATATCTTACCACAGGAGTGTACTAATCAAGGAAACCTCAGGAAAATCTTTTTTGGTCTCCTTAGAAATAATATACCCTTAGGTAAATCAGTGTTTTAAAAATATTTTTAACTTCAGTCATTCACAAATAGCCATTTTTTGAACATCCAGAATATTAACAAATAAAATATTTATTACAAAGTATTCCTTCCAGATTTTATAAATGATTGCAAAAGTTATTTTGTCAGTTGTGCTTAGAGAGTAATGTCCGATTTTAGGCATAATTGAACTATATAAATTCAATGTGAGCTGAAACTTAAAATAAATTTCTTCATCTAGTTATAAGTTGTAAATGTCAAATATGAAATACAGTATTACAAAAATATCATAAAAACTTCTTACAATATAGAGGTGTTTTATTATGTCAATACCAAAATTCCATTATTTTGAAAGCTGCTTTTGCCTATAAGGTTTAGAGTTTATTGTTTGGCTCCCTGGTTGTTAAATTTCAGTGCCATGGAAGGGAAAGTTTAAAAAATGAATTCTAGAAAGCATATTCTGACATTTACAGCATAATTTATATAGCCAAAAGGATGGTGGGGGTATAGAAAAAACAATTTCTACCTATCAGGAATGGACTTGCCTAGCCAGTTCCTAATCTTACAAAATAAGTAATACATACAAATCCAAGATTTGGGATATCATAATATTTCCTAGGATTTTGAAAAATATTGGATAATTTTTAACCAAAAAAAATTAAAATTGATTCTATTCAAACATAAACCTTCTATACCTCTAGGTTTATGGAAGTTTATTGTGCACTATCAATCTTTTTTTTTTTTTTTTTTTTTTTTTTTTGCAGTACTGGGGATTGAACTCAGGGGCATTCTACCTCCGAGCTACACCCCTAGCCCTATTTTTTTATTCTTTATTTTGAAACAGGGTCTCACTAAGTTGCCAAGTGCCTCACTAGGTAGCTGAGGCTGGCCGCGAACCTGGATCCTCCAGTCTTAGCCTCACAAATTCTGGGATTACAAGCGTGCGCCACCACGCCCGGCTGTGCACTATCAATCTAAACTATAAATGCTTGAAAATCAGAGTTTTAGAGTTTAAGAGGTGAGACAACTTCAATCCTCTTAGTGGTTGAAGACAGTACCCCCAAAACTTCCATGTCTTAATCCTTGGAACCTGTGACTATGTCAGAATATATAGCAAAGGGAAATTTGGATTTCAAGCGGAATTAAGTCTGCTAATCCACTGACTTGCTTCTGGATAATTTTAGTGTAAACATAGGTGCCTTATAAGTGGAACATGGAGAGAGAAAGAAAGACTGGAAGATGCTATGCTGCTGGCTTTGCAAATGATGGAAAGGTCGACAAGAATTTTGGAGGACCTCTAGAACTGGACTTGGCAAGAACTTGGTTCTCCTCTGAAGTCTTCAAAGGATTTCAGCCCTTCTGACAGTTTTAGTATTATTATTATTATTATTATTATTATTTTTTTTTTTTGTCTTGCAAGGCTTTATTTGGACTTCTGACCTCCATGGGTGTGGATTAACAAGTCTGAGGTATCTTTTTTTAATTTTATGGGTTTTTTTATTGGTACATTGTAATCATCCATCTTTGTTAGGTACAAGCTGGTAAAGGCATACATGCACACATTTCTCATTTAACCTTCCCCAATTCTGGCCCCACTCTCTCGCCCTCCCTCCTTCTCAGGTTCAGTTTAGTGATTGACTTTGATATGTTTGTGAAAGTACATCATGTGCATTAGGGTGTCACTCCTCCCCCCATCACCTTCAGTTAAGTCAACTTCTTTGCTCATCTAAGTTTTCTCCTTCATCTGGAGTCCCTCTTATGTCCCATTTTCTCCATAACTTCCGCATATTAGGGAGAGTATACAATTTTTTACTTTTTGTGACTGACTAATCTCACTTAACATAATGTTTTCCAGTTCCATTTCCCTGCAAATAACATGATTTTGTTCTTCTTTATGGCTGAGTAAACTTCCACTGTGTACATATCCCATAGTTTTGTAATCCATTCATCTGTTGATGGACATCTTGGCTGGTTCCATAGGTATCTTAAACCACTAAATTTTTGGTAATTGGTGACGTTAGACAAAGGAAACTAATAAACTTAGTTTGTACATTGATTATAAGAACCATAAGTTTAAACAAAATTCAAACTTGTAAGAGTTTAATTTTTCCAAGTAAACAACTGAATTGAAGGGAAGCCTGTTTCACAGGAGAGAACATGTTATGCTGTTGATTTATCTGGGATTGCAAGCAAAAATTAAAGGTTAAATGATGAACACGAATAACAAATATTCTTAAGAAAGTACCACTGCAAACACTTTGAATATGTGGAGAAATGTGTGAGTCACGCCAAGGTGTTCCCATGTAGTCCCAAGTGTGCATAAGCTGCACAAATGGTATTAATCACTAATCAAGCAAAAATTTAGAATCAGTGGGTACTTTTGTACTTGTATTTATTAGTTGAAGAATACATTGTAATTAACTGAGATGAAGATTTCTATCCATAATTAACATTTTTGAATGTTTTACTGTATCTAAATTGTGCTCATCAACTCATGTACCAGCAGATGATTTGTCAAAACTCTGTGAAAACATTGTGCTAAAATCAAAGCTTTTATTTAAAATTTTTCCCAGCTCCACTTTATTCAGAAAAATGTCATTTTATTCCCATTTTTGTAGCTGAATGAGAAACTTTAATCACTGAAACATATCATTCTTGTATATTTAAAGTGTTTCATTAAATATCTGAAATATTTAATTTTATAAATTTTATTACTTTAATTGAATATATTGTTTCAAAAAAGAAGACAAGCAGAGCTGGATAATTCCAGTATTTAGGCAGATGATACAAGAGGATCACAGGTTCAAAGCCAGCTTTTGTAATTTAGAGAGGCCTTCAGCAACTTAGCAAGACCCTGTTACCAAATAAAAAATAAAGTAGGGCTAGGAGTATAGCTTGGAGGTAGAATGCCCTGGGTTCAATTCCTGGTACCATACACACATGGAAAAAATGTCTCCAGTCTAAACCATGGGGGAAAAAAAGTGTTCCAAGCTGAATGAGAACTATTGAGAATTAGATAAATACAAATCCAGAACAAAGTGATGGGAGAGCATGCTATTCTATGTACTAAGACTAAAATTTAATGTCATTCTGAACTCTGTTGCTGAGGCACTATGACCTTTTGAAACTTGGTTAATAACTTAAGTCTCAGACTGATCAACTTTAAAATGAAGGGGCTGACCTAATTGGCCTCTAGGGTAGTTTCCAGTTCTAAGGCTCTGTAATACTTGGAGTATCCAGACTACTCCTCACCACTGAGGCATTTCTCATTCCTTCTGGGGAGGCAAATGCTAAAAACACATGACTATTTTATGAATGATGCCTACAGGAGCAAAATATGAAGTAATTGCTATAGCAGATGTTTGCAAAACTGAACATCACCTCATCTTTCCAAAGATACTAAAGTCGAAGAAGGAAAAACACTTGACACTAATGAAGAAGGGAGCCTGGCAGAAGCCAACCAAGTTGAATAGATTGTGTCCATTGTGGCTTGGCTAAAACACAGTCTACTCTTTGAAGCTGTGAAAAGTAAGTTTCAACAAGCATGGCAGAGATTGAATTTGTCAATGCTGAAAGATTTGACAGAGAAATCTAGATTTACTTCCATAGGCGCTAGGAAGCTACTGAGTGTTGCTTAAGAATGGAATATGATGAAAACACAATAAAGAAAGTCTGGCAGGAGCATACAGAACATAAATCTGGAGGGAAAAAGGAAATGGAAGTGGAATAAATCTGTTAAAAAAAAAGTTTTCTGCTGTTAAATGTGGCAGGAGGTAGTAATCTATGTATAACACACTTCTATACAGTGTAGATATCAACATATAGTCAGACACTTTAGATTTGAAATAATAATACACACTTAAAATAGGGAAGGGATAAATAGAAGAGAAAGACAAATGGAAGATATTTTGGGAGTGATTTTTTTTTTTTTTGGTGGTACTAGGGATTGAACCCAGGGATTTTCTACCTCTGAGCTATAATCCCAGTCCTATTTTATTTATTTACTTATTTGTGGTACTGAGAATTGAACTCAGAGGCATTTTACCTCCGAGCTATACCCCCAGCCCTATTTTTTATTCTTTATTTTTTGAAACAGGGTCTCACTAATTTGTGGAGTGCCTCACTAGGTAGCTGAGGGTGGTTGCGAACCAAGATCCTCTGGTCTCAGTCTCCCAAATGCTGGGATTACAAGCGTGTGCCACCACGCCCGGCTCTATTTTATTTTTTACATTTTGAAACAGTCTCACTAAGTTGCTGAGGCTATCTTCGAGCCTGCAATCCTTTTGTCTCAGTCTCACAGGTAGTGTTATTACTGTCGTGAGCCAGCAGAATTTTAAAGTGAGTTGGCGTCTTCTTGAATGTGAAGGAAGAGCCATCAAATATGACAGGGTCATGTGAAACAGATGGGTGAGATGCTGGTTATATTAGGCATGAATAGGAACTCTGGAGAGGGAGGCATTTGGGGAGAGAAAATAATGAATACACTTTAATAAAGCATTCGGTGGAAAGCAGTATTTCACACCTATGCTAAAAGGACATATTAAACTACTGAATCAAGAATCCGGTGCCAAATATTTAATCCATTTATGTCTGTTCATGTTTTTTACACTGGGAGAAATTATGTAATGTCTGAACTTTACTAATAGTCTACAAAGTGTTTCTAATGATACTTACAGAGGCTTACTCACATACATATTAGTTAATATCAATGTCCAAGTCATGAAAAAAGAAAAAAAAGTTGCATAAATTGCTAAACATAACTATTTGCTGTTGCATTAATAAAGCTAAAAAATATGATCAGCATAAATACAGATTTCCAAAAGGGTGCAGGTGGAGGAAAGCAAAATAAAAAGTTAAGCAAAAATCTAACTTATTTTTAATTATTAACAAAAAAGCCATTTGCAATATTATTTTTGCCTTGACGTTTCAAGCATTCAATCCCAGAAAAAGAAAACTGGCAAGATTGTACATAGACAGAGGTGTGAAGTTCTCGATGCCTTTTATAACTATGATTTCTATCAATATTTCAGACTTTTGCCTGCGTGAAAATTTTTT